>BDSI01000190.1:0-170251 GCA_003117195.1 Eudorina sp. 2006-703-Eu-15
GCCGCAGCCGCAGCCGCAGCGCAGCCGCAGCCGCAGCGCAGCCGCAGCCGCAGCCGCAGCAGCGCCAGCCGCAGCGCAGCCGCAGCCGCAGCCGCAGCCGCAGCCGCAGCCGCAGCCGCAGCCGCAGCCGCAGCCGCAGCCGCAGCCGCAGCCGCAGCCGCAGCGCAGCCAGCCGCAGCCGCAGCGCAGCCGCAGCCGCAGCGCAGCCGCAGCCGCCGCAGCCGCAGCGCAGCGCAGCCGCAGCCGCAGCGCAGCGCAGCGCAGCCGCCGCAGCCGCCGCCGCAGCCGCAGCCGCAGCCGCAGCGCGCAGCCGCAGCCGCAGCCGCAGCCGAGCCGCAGCCGCAGCCGCAGCCGCAGCCGCAGCCGCAGCCGCAGCCGCAGGCAGCCGCGCCGCAGCCGCAGCCGCAGCCGCAGCCCGCAGCCGCAGCCGCAGCCGCAGCCGCAGCCGCAGCCGCGGGCCGTACAGCGGGGCCGTACAGCGGCGGGCCGTGCAGCCGCAGCCGCAGCCGCAGCCGCAGCCGCGAGCCACAGCCGCAGCCGCAGCGCCAGCCGCAGCCACAGCCGCAGCCGCAGCCGCAGCCGCAGCCGCAGCGCGGGGCCGTACAGTGGGCCCGTACGCGGCCGTGCAGCCTCACTCAGCCTCAGCCGCAGCAGCAGCCGCAGCCGCAGCCGCAGCCGCAGCCGCCAGCCGCAGCCGCAGCCGCAGCCGCAGCCGCAGCCGCAGCCGCAGCGCCGCAGCCGCAGCGCAGCCGCAGCCGCAGCCGCAGCCGCAGCCGCAGCCGCAGCCGCGGGGCCGCAGGCGGGGCCGTACAGCGGGGCCGTGCAGCAGCCGCAGCCGCAGCCGCAGCCGCAGCCGCAGCCGCAGCCGCAGCCGCAGCCGCAGCCGCAGCGCAGCCGCAGCCGCAGCCGCAGCGCAGCGCAGCCGCAGCGCAGCCGCAGCCGCAGCCGCAGCCGCAGCCGCAGCCGCAGCCGCAGCCGCAGCCGCAGCCGCAGCCGCAGCCGCGCCGCACCCGCACCGCGCCCGCACCCGCCGCCACCCGCACCCCGCCGCCCCGCACCCGCACCCGCACCCGCACCCGCACCCGCACCGCAGCCGCAGCGCAGCCCCGCCGCCGCGCCGCCGCCGCGCCGCCGCGCCGCGCGCCGCCGCCGCCGCCGCCGCCGCCGCCGCCGCCGCCGCCGCCGCCGCCGCCGCCGCCGCGCCGCCGCCGCAGCCGCAGCCGCAGCCGCAGCCGCAGCCGCAGCCGCAGCCGCAGCCGCAGCCGCAGCCGCAGCCGCAGCCGCAAGCCGCAGCCCAGCCGCGGGCCGTACAGTGGGCCGTACAGCGGGCCGTGCAGCCTCAACCTCAGCCTCAGCCTCAGCCGCAGCCGCAGCCGCAGCCGCAGCAGCGCAGCGCGCCGCAGCCGCAGCCGCAGCCGCAGCGCAGCCGCAGCCCGCAGCCGCAGCCGCAGCCGCAGCCGCAGCCCGCAGCCGCAGCCGCAGCCGCAGCCGCAGCCGCAGCCGCAGCCGCACCCGCACCCGCACCCGCACCCGCACCCGCACCCGCACCGCACCCGCCCGCACCCGCACCCGCACCCGCACCCACCCGCACCCGCACCCGCACCCGCAGCAGCCGCAGCCGCAGCCGCAGCCGCAGCCGCAGCCGCGCCGCAGCCGCAGCCGCAGCCGCAGCCGCAGCCGCAGCCGCAGCCGCAGCCGCAGCCGCAGCCGCAGCCGCAGCCGCAGCCAGCAGCCGCAGCCGCAGCCGCAGCCGCAGCCGCAGCCCGCAGCCGCAGCCGCAGCCGCAGCCGCAGCCGCAGCCGCAGCCGCAGCCGCAGCCGCAGCCGCAGCCGCAGCCGCAGCCGTACAGCCGCCGTACAGCGGGGCCGTGCAGCCTCAACCTCAGCCGCAGCCGCAGCCGCAGCCGCAGCCGCAGCCTCAGCCTCCCGCCGCAGCCGCAGCCGCAGCCGCAGCCGCACCGCACCCGCACCCGCACCCGCACCCGCACCCGCACCCGCACCCGCGCACCCGCACCCGCACCCGCACCCGCACCCGCACCCGCACCCGCACCCGCACCCGCACCCGCACCCGCACCCGCACCCGCACCCGCACCCGCACCCGCACCCGCACCCGCACCCGCACCCGCACCCGCACCCGCACCCGCACCCGCACCCGCACCCGCACCCGCACCCGCACCCGCACCCGCACCCGCACCCGCACCCGCACCCGCACCCGCACCCGCACCCGCACCCGCACCCGCACCCGCACCCGCACCCGCACCCGCACCCGCACCCGCACCCGCACCCGCACCCGCACCCGCACCCGCACCCGCACCCGCACCCGCACCCGCACCCGCACCCGCACCCGCACCCGCACCCGCACCCGCACCCGCACCCGCACCCGCACCCGCACCCGCACCCGCACCCGCACCCGCACCCGCACCCGCACCCGCACCCGCACCCGCACCCGCACCCGCACCCGCACCCGCACCCGCACCCGCACCGCACCCGCACCCGCACCCGCACCCGCACCCGCACCCGCACCCGCACCGCACCCGCACCCGCACCCGCAGCCGCAGCCGCAGCCGCGCAGCCGCAGCCGCAGCCGCAGCCGCAGCCGCAGCCGCCCAGCCGCAGCCGCAGCCGCGAGCCGCAGCCGCGCCGCAGCCGCAGCCGCGGCCGCAGCCGCACACAGGACCTCCACACTGCGACCAAGCCCCAGAGGCACCAACCAGGAGGAAAGGAAAACCAAGCAACGCTGGTGCACGTTTCCAGGGTTTTCCGGGTGGGGAGAGTTTGCCGTGGTGGGCGTTTTTTGGACGGCGTGCACCACAGTGCGATGGCGGGCCGTTGGGTCGTTGGGTCGTTGCCGTGAGTCCTGATTGCACCCATCGAAACGTGCGGCGAGCGCCTCCGACTCGGAGATACATTGTGTATACATTTATGAATGATCCTTTTACAGGAATTTGCAGCGGTGCCGGGCATGGTTTTCCGAGTCGCGTGAGTTTGGCGTGGTGGGCGCTTTTAGGACGGCATTTCCCGGCGCCGCCATTTCAGGCGCTGCTCCTTGGTCAATATCCTATAAGTTCTTATGCCGGCTTTTATGGTGCATGTGCGCCGGCTGTGCGCGCGAGGGCGCCGCGTCGGGGCGTTGGGTCGTTGGGTCCTTGCGACGACTCGTGATTCCACCCAGCAGAACCTGTCGTCACCGTCTCCGAGTCGGAAACTCATTGCGAGTACATGTATTAATGATCGTGTACTTTTGCAGAATTTTCCAGCGGCGCCTGACATGGTTTTCCGAGTCAGGGGAGTTTGCCGTGGTGGGCGCTTTTAGGACGCCGTTTTCCGGCGCCGTCGTTTGAGGCGCTGCGCTGCTTCTTGCAGAATATCCCACAAATCGTTATCCGGGATTTTTGGGTGCATGTGCGCAGGCTGTCCGTGCCAGCACGCCGCGTCGGGCCGTTGGCTCTTTGCTGCGTTTGCGTGCGCGACTCGTGATTTGACCCAGTAAAACGTGGCGCCACCGTCTCCGATCCGCAAATTCGTTGCGAATACATGTATAATGGTCCTGGAGATTTACAGATATTTGCAGCGGCGTCCGGCATGCTTTTCCGAGTCGCAAGAGTTTGTCGTGGTGGGCGCTTTCAGGACGGCGTTTCCCGGCGCCGTCGTTTGATGCGCTGTTTCTTGCACAATTTTTTTTTCTGAGAGGGACGTTACAAGGACAAAGGGACGGAAGCAGACCAAGCAGCAAGCCGGGAAGAAGGCCAGACGGCAAGCAAAGACCACCACACCGCAACCGAGCCCCAGAGGCACCAACCAGAAGGAAAGGGAACCAAGCAACGTCAACCTCACAGACAGGACGGGGACAGGGACAGGGCGGCAGAGGGAGAGAAAAGCTCCCAAAGCGGCAAAACGGCACAACAAGGCCGCACCTCCTACTCCAGGCCACCAGGCAAGACGGAAGGCCAGCATCAGCTCAGCCCAGCTCCAGGGGGTTTTGTTGTGTGAGCCGTTTCCGGTTTGTGTAGGGCAGTAGTGAAAGGGGGTTTCAGTTCGGCTTTGTGTGGGGGCCTCGAGGGTGCTGGGGTCTAGGGGGGCCAGTGTTGTAGGGGTGAGGGCCTCCAGGGTTGGGTTGGCGAGGGAGGGGTGTGCCTGCTTGCTGCGCCCCGCAGGGTACCAGCCCTAGACGTTTCCCTTGCTCGTGGCGTGCTCGTGCTCTGCCGGGCCGGCGTCTGTTGGCGTGGCTGGTGGAGCGGCGCCCTGTTGTGCGGCCCTGCGGTGTGCTCGTGCTCGAGACCCTACCGAGCGGCACCCGGGTTCAGCCGTGACGTGCTTGGCGCCTTGGTGTGCTCGTGCCCTGGCCTCCTGTGCCTTGGGCGGCACCTCGTTGCTTTTGGGTTCGTGCGAGCCTGGGGGGTCTGTTTTTGGGGGGTGGGGGGTTTGGGTTCCTTCGGTTGGGCGGTCTGGTGTGTCTCCTTCTGTTGGGAGTTCCGGTGTTCCCTGGGGCTGCTGCAGGTTGTTGCTTCCGTTTGTTTGCTTTGTGTCTTCTGTGGCTGCTGCAGTTGGGTGTTGCCCTGCTTCTTTGGGTAGTGTTTGCCTCGTTGCTGTGTTCTGGTTTTGTAGCTGTTTTTCTTTTCTTTTTTTGGTTGTCTTTTGTTGTTTGTTGGTGGGTGGGTCGTCTTTGGCCTTCCGTCTCGCCTGTTGGCCTGGAGTAGGAGGTGCGGCCTTGTTGTGCCGTTTTGCCGCTTTGGGAGCTTTTCTCTCCCTCTGCCGCCCTGTCCCTGTCCCCGTCCTGTCTGTGAGGTTGGCGTTGCTTGGTTCCCTTTCCTTCTGGTTGGTGCCTCTGGGGCTCGGTTGCGGTGTGGTGGTCTTTGCTTGCCGTCTGGCCTTCTTCCCGGCTTGCTGCTTGGTCTGCTTCCGTCCCTTTGTCCTTGTAACGTCCCTCTCAGAAAAAAAAAAAAAAAAAGGCCAAAGACGACCCACCCACCAACAAACAACAAAAAACAAAAAAAGAAAAGAAAAACAGCTACAAAACCAGAACACAGCAACGAGGCAAACACTACCCAAAGAAGCAGGGCAACACCCAACTGCAGCAGCCACAGAAGACACAAAGCAAACAACGGAAGCAACAACCTGCAGCAGCCCCAGAGAACACCGGAACTCCCAACAGAAGGAGACACACCAGACCGCCCAACAGAAGGAACCCAAACCCCCCACCCCCCAAAAACAGACCCCCCAGGCTCGCACGAACCCAAAAGCACCGAGGTGCCGCCCAAGGCACAGGAGGCCAGGGCACGAGCACACCAAGGCGCCAAGCACAATATCCCAGAATTCGTTATGATGGTTTTTTTGGTGCATGTGCAGCGGCTGTACGCGGCAGGGCGCTGTCAGGGTCGTTGCCGCGACTCGTGAATGGATCCAGCAGAACATATCGCCACCGTCTCCGACTGGGAGATTTGTTGCCAATGCATGTATTCATGCATGTGGACTTGTACAGAAATTTGCAGCGCTGTTTGTCGTTCGGCGTTTTAGGGAATCTCAACCGAAAGATTCCTCAGCTTCCCCTACGTTCTCGTTCTGCCGACGGGACTTTTTCTCATTACTGCCAGTGCGCATCCCAGATGTGGAAGTTGCTATGCATGCCGATGTGTGTCCTGTGCCTGTGTGTAGGAATATATTGTCAGTGTGCGCGGTCCTGTGTGCGCTGTAGCCAAGATTCTGTACCCTTTGCATGCGATTCCTCGGATTTTATCCTGACAGTCCCTTTCATACTCCCACTTCCGTGGGAGTAAGCACTCTCCAAACAGCCTTCATCGCGGGGCGGGATATCCGGGACAATATCCTGTACCACCTGGCCCTGGCTGAGCATGTGCAACAGTATAAAAAAACAGTCCGAACAATCCGCGGCCCTCCTTTTTTTTTCTGAAGGAACCAGGACTCGGGACGGGGTGCCTTTCTTTATGTTGTCTGGCGATCCTCTGATGCTGCCACTACTCCACGAGCGGCTAGCAGGCCAGGCTTCTGGGCGTCTCCACAGGCCAGCTGGATGACTTAGGATGGGTGAGAGTCTTGTAAACCTCCAGACGGGACAGGGACGGGTGGGCACCCTCCTTCTCGTCACACCCCTGACAACTTGCCAGTGGCTGGGGTCGATCCCAGGACCTCCCGGGGGAATTGCGAGGTTTCCCTGTTGCCAGCCAATGCGCCTCAGTGTCACCTTCTGGGGGTTGTCCTCTTCCTGGACACCGAGAAAGCCTACGACCAGGTTCACCGCCCGTGGCTGTCTCGCCTGGTGGCCTGGAGTAGGAGGTGCGGCCTTGTTGTGCCGTTTTGCCGCTTTGGGAGCTTTTCTCTCCCTCTGCCGCCCTGTCCCTGTCCCCGTCCTGTCTGTGAGGTTGGCGTTGCTTGGTTCCCTTTCCTTCTGGTTGGTGCCTCTGGGGCTCGGTTGCGGTTTTTTTTTTCTGAGAGGGACGTTACAAGGACAAAGGGATGGAAGCAGACCAAGCAGCAAGCCGGGAAGAGAGCCGGACGGCAAGCGAAGACCTCCACACTGCGACCAAGCCCCAGAGGCACCAACCAGGAGGAAAGGAAAACCAAGCAACGCCAACCTCACAGACCGGACAGGGACAGGGACAGGGCGGCAGAGGGAGAGAAAAAGCTCCCAATGCGGCAAAACGGCACAACAAGGCCGCACCTCCTACTCCAGGCCACCAGGCGAGACGGAAGGCCAAAGACGACCCACCCACCAACAAACAACAAAAACAAAAAAAGAAAAGGAAAACGGCTACAAAACCAGAACACAGCAACGAGGCAAACACTACCCAAAGAAGCAGGGCAACACCGAACTGCAGCAGCCACAGAAGACACAAAACAAACAACGGAAGCAACAAACCTGCAGCAGCCCAAGGGAACACCGGAACTCCCAAACAGAAGGGGACACACCAGACCGCCCAACAGAAGGAACCCAACCCCCCACCCCCCAAAAACAGACCCCCCAGGCTCGCACGAACCCAAAAGCACCGAGGTGCCGCCCAAGGCACAGGAGGCCAGGGCACGAGCACACCAAGGTACCAAGCACGTCACGGCCGAACCCGGGTGCCGCTCGGTAGGGTCTCGAGCACGAGCACACCGCAGGGCCGCACAACAGGGTGCCGCTCCACCAGCCACGCCAACAGACGCCGGCCCGGCAGAGCACGAGCACGCCACGAGCAAGGGAAACGTCCAGGGCTGGTACCCTGCGGGGCGCAGCAAACAGGCACACCCCTCCCTCGCCAACCCAACCCTGGAGGCCCTCACCCCTACAACCCTGGCCCCCCTAGACCCCAGCACCCTCGAGGCCCCCCACAAAGCCGAACTGAAACCCCCTTTCACTACTGCCCTACACAAACCGGAAGCGGCTCACACAACAAAACCCCCCTGAGCTGGGCTGAGCTGATGCTGATGCTGTAGCTGCGAGCTGAAACTAATCTGACATTACTGCGGCGGCAGCCTGTGGGCTGGCACAGGGTGGGCCAGGGACAGATGGACCCGCAGCCTGGGTGCCTGCCCTTCGGCACGCTCGACAGAGCACAGGACACCTTCATGCGCCCATGAGGCTTCGAAGGCGTCCAGCGGAGCTGTCTTCAGCTGGGCGGTGATGTGAGAGAGTGGCAACCCAGCCATGGTGTCGTCGGGCAACGCTGCCATCCGGAAATGCGCCCACATGAGCCGTTGGAGCTCGCTGACCACCTGGGTGACGACCGCTTCGGAGGGGCAGGGCGCGGTGTCAGCGGCTTGGTGGTGGCACCAGACGGCCCACAGCCAGGTGGCCCGAAGGGCGGTCCAGAGGGTTTGCAGGCCCGGGCTGGGAGGGTACTGGCCCCAGGCGGCGGCCCAGTCTCCCAGCAGCAGTTCAACGCTCATCATTGGGGGCCGGGCCCCCCGGTGATGGCCCCCCAGAGAGCCACCAGCCACTCACGAGCACCCTGGTACGCCGGGCAGGCCACAAAGATGTGGGTCAAGCTGTCCACGCACAGTTCTGGCCGCCATCGCCGCGGCTGCTGCTGCTGTGGCTGCTGCTGTGGCTGTTGGCAGGGTGGGTGGCTGCAGGCGGCGCGGTCCGGCCGGCCTTTGGTTGCGAGGTACAGGCCGCACGGGAGCCGTGCATGCTGTAGACGCCACACCAGGGCCTTGGCCCGGTTGCTGGCCGGGCTGTCCCACAGCCGCTGCCAGGTCTTGTGCTTCTGGGCCGCCGTGGGTGCACCCAAGCCCGGCGGGTCTGGCGGTTCAGGCGGGTCAGGTGTGTCCGGCAGGTCAGGTGGGTCCGGCGGGGCGGGTGGGTCCACGGGGGCCAGCTGATCGGGTAGGTCCGGCGGGCTCCATTGCAGCGGCCCTGCAGGGGGGTGGTTGATGAAGGTAGATGGCCCAGCTGTCGAGGGGCCTGCCCCTGGGTCCCCCCGGCTGCGAGGACGCCGCTGAGTTGCCGGCAGCTGAGTGACACTGGCTGTGAACGGGGAGAGTGGGTTGCAACGTGGCCGCATCCAGGCTGCAGGCTGGACTGGGTGCATCCTGAACCAGCTGCTATGGCTGGGGGCCCGATTGGCTGCATGCTGCCGTCTCCATTCCTTTTTTTTTTTTTCTGAGAGGGACGTTACAAGGACAAAGGGACGGAAGCAGACCAAGCAGCAAGCCGGGAAGAAGGCCAGACGGCAAGCAAAGACCACCACACCGCAACCGAGCCCCAGAGGCACCAACCAGAAGGAAAGGGAACCAAGCAACGCCAACCTCACAGACAGGACGGGGACAGGGACAGGGCGGCAGAGGGAGAGAAAAGCTCCCAAAGCGGCAAAACGGCACAACAAGGCCGCACCTCCTACTCCAGGCCACCAGGCGAGACGGAAGGCCAAAGACGACCCACCCACCAACAAACAACAAAAAGCAAAAAAAAGAAAAGAAAAAACAGCTACAAAACCAGAACACAGCAACGAGGCAAACACCACCCAAAGAAGCAGGGCAACACCCAACTGCAGCAGCCACAGAAGACACAAAGCAAACAACGGAAGCAACAACCTGCAGCAGCCCCAGAGAACACTGGTTTTGTAGCTGTTTTTCTTTTCTTTTTTTTGTCTTTTGTTGTTTGTTGGTGGTGGGTCGTCTTTGGCCTTCCGTCTCGCCTGTTGGCCTGGAGTAGGAGGTGCGGCCTTGTTGTGCCGTTTTGCCGCTTTGGGAGCTTTTCTCTCCCTCTGCCGCCCTGTCCCTGTCCCCGTCCTGTCTGTGAGGTTGGCGTTGCTTGGTTCCCTTTCCTTCTGGTTGGTGCCTCTGGGCTCGGTTGCGGTGTGGTGGTCTTTGCTTGCCGTCTGGCCTTCTTCCCGGCTTGCTGCTTGGTCTGCTTCCGTCCCTTTGTCCTTGTAACGTCCCTCTCAGAAAAAAAAAAAAAAAAAACCGGAACTCTCAACAGAAGGAGACACACCAGACCGCCCAACAGAAGGAACCCAAACCCCCCACCCCCCAAAAACAGACCCCCCAGGCTCGCACGAACCCAAAAGCACCGAGGTGCCGCCAAGGCACAGGAGGCGAGGGCACGAGCACACCAAGGTACCAAGCACGTCACGGCCGAACCCGGGTGCCGCTCGGTAGGGTCTCGAGCACGAGCACACCGCAGGGCCGCACAACAGGGTGCCGCTCCACCAGCCACGCCAACAGACGCCGGCCCGGCAGAGCACGAGCACGCCACGAGCAAGGGAAACGTCCAGGGCTGGTACCCTGCGGGGCGCAGCAAACAGGCACACCCCTCCCTCGCCAACCCAACCCTGGAGGCCCTCACCCCTACAACCCTGGCCCCCCTAGACCCCAGCACCCTCGAGGCCCCCCCACAAAGCCGAACTGAAACCCCCTTTCACTACTGCCCTACACAAACCGGAAGCGGCTCACACAACAAAACCCCCCTGAGCTGGGCTGAGCTGATGCTGATGCTGTAGCTGTAGCTGCGAGCTGAAACTAATCTGACATTACTGCGGCGGCAGCCTGTGGGGCTGGCACAGGGTGGGCCAGGGACAGATGGACCCGCAGCCTGGGTGCCTGCCCTTCGGCACGCTCGACAGAGCACAGGACACCTTCATGCGCCCATGAGGCTTCGAAGGCGTCCAGCGGAGCTGTCTTCAGCTGGGCGGTGATGTGAGAGAGTGGCAACCCAGCCATGGTGTCGTCGGGCAACGCTGCCATCCGGAAATGCGCCCACATGAGCCGTTGGAGCTCGCTGACCACCTGGGTGACGACCGCTTCGGAGGGGCAGGGCGCGGTGTCAGCGGCTTGGTGGTGGCACCAGACGGCCCACAGCCAGGTGGCCCGAAGGGCGGTCCAGAGGGTTTGCAGGCCCGGGCTGGGAGGGTACTGGCCCCAGGCGGCGGCCCAGTCTCCCAGCAGCAGTTCAACGCTCATCATTGGGGGGCCGGGCCCCCGGTGATGGCCCCCAGAGAGCCACCAGCCACTCACGAGCACCCTGGTACGCCGGGCAGGCCACAAAGATGTGGGTCAAGCTGTCCACGCACAGTTCTGGCCGCCATCGCCGCGGCTGCTGCTGCTGTGGCTGCTGCTGTGGCTGTTGGCAGGGTGGGTGGCTGCAGGCGGCGCGGTCCGGCCGGCCTTTGGTTGCGAGGTACAGGCCGCACGGGAGCCGTGCATGCTGTAGACGCCACACCAGGGCCTTGGCCCGGTTGCTGGCCGGGCTGTCCCACAGCCGCTGCCAGGTCTTGTGCTTCTGGGCCGCCGTGGGTGCACCCAAGCCCGGCGGGTCTGGCGGTTCAGGCGGGTCAGGTGTGTCCGGCAGGTCAGGTGGGTCCGGCGGGGCGGGTGGGTCCACGGGGCCAGCTGATCGGGTAGGTCCGGCGGGCTCCATTGCAGCGGCCCTGCAGGGGGGTGGTTGATGAAGGTAGATGGCCCAGCTGTCGAGGGGCCTGCCCCTGGGTCCCCCGGCTGCGAGGACGCCGCTGAGTTGCCGGCAGCTGAGTGACACTGGCTGTGAACGGGGAGAGTGGGTTGCAACGTGGCCGCATCCAGGCTGCAGGCTGGACTGGGTGCATCCTGAACCAGCTGCTATGGCTGGGGGCCCGATTGGCTGCATGCTGCCGTCTCCATTCCTTTTTTTTTTTTCTGAGAGGGACGTTACAAGGACAAAGGGACGGAAGCAGACCAAGCAGCAAGCCGGGAAGAAGGCCAGACGGCAAGCAAAGACCACCACACCGCAACCGAGCCCCAGAGGCACCAACCAGAAGGAAAGGGAACCAAGCAACGCCAACCTCACAGACAGGACGGGGACAGGGACAGGGCGGCAGAGGGAGAGAAAAGCTCCCAAAGCGGCAAAACGGCACAACAAGGCCGCACCTCCTACTCCAGGCCACCAGGCGAGACGGAAGGCCAAAGACGACCCACCCACCAACAAACAACAAAAAGCAAAAAAAAGAAAAGAAAAAACAGCTACAAAACCAGAACACAGCAACGAGGCAAACACCACCCAAAGAAGCAGGGCAACACCCAACTGCAGCAGCCACAGAAGACACAAAGCAAACAACGGAAGCAACAACCTGCAGCAGCCCCAGAGAACACCGGAACTCTCAACAGAAGGAGACACACCAGACCGCCCAACAGAAGGAACCCAAACCCCCCACCCCCCAAAAACAGACCCCCCAGGCTCGCACGAACCCAAAAGCACCGAGGTGCCGCCCAAGGCACAGGAGGCCAGGGCACGAGCACACCAAGGTACCAAGCACGTCACGGCCGAACCCGGGTGCCGCTCGGTAGGGTCTCGAGCACGAGCACACCGCAGGGCCGCACAACAGGGTGCCGCTCCACCAGCCACGCCAACAGACGCCGGCCCGGCAGAGCACGAGCACGCCACGAGCAAGGGAAACGTCCAGGGCTGGTACCCTGCGGGGCGCAGCAAACAGGCACACCCCTCCCTCGCCAACCCAACCCTGGAGGCCCTCACCCCTACAACCCTGGCCCCCTAGACCCCAGCACCCTCGAGGCCCCCCACAAAGCCGAACTGAAACCCCCTTTCACTACTGCCCTACACAAACCGGAAGCGGCTCACACAACAAAACCCCCCTGAGCTGGGCTGAGCTGATGCTGATGCTGTAGCTGTAGCTGCGAGCTGAAACTAATCTGACATTACTGCGGCGGCAGCCTGTGGGGCTGGCACAGGGTGGGCCAGGGACAGATGGACCCGCAGCCTGGGTGCCTGCCCTTCGGCACGCTCGACAGAGCACAGGACACCTTCATGCGCCCATGAGGCTTCGAAGGCGTCCAGCGGAGCTGTCTTCAGCTGGGCGGTGATGTGAGAGAGTGGCAACCCAGCCATGGTGTCGTCGGGCAACGCTGCCATCCGGAAATGCGCCCACATGAGCCGTTGGAGCTCGCTGACCACCTGGGTGACGACCGCTTCGGAGGGGCAGGGCGCGGTGTCAGCGGCTTGGTGGTGGCACCAGACGGCCCACAGCCAGGTGGCCCGAAGGGCGGTCCAGAGGGTTTGCAGGCCCGGGCTGGGAGGGTACTGGCCCCAGGCGGCGGCCCAGTCTCCCAGCAGCAGTTCAACGCTCATCATTGGGGGGCCGGGCCCCCCGGTGATGGCCCCCCAGAGAGCCACCAGCCACTCACGAGCACCCTGGTACGCCGGGCAGGCCACAAAGATGTGGGTCAAGCTGTCCACGCACAGTTCTGGCCGCCATCGCCGCGGCTGCTGCTGCTGTGGCTGCTGCTGTGGCTGTTGGCAGGGTGGGTGGCTGCAGGCGGCGCGGTCCGGCCGGCCTTTGGTTGCGAGGTACAGGCCGCACGGGAGCCGTGCATGCTGTAGACGCCACACCAGGGCCTTGGCCCGGTTGCTGGCCGGGCTGTCCCACAGCCGCTGCCAGGTCTTGTGCTTCTGGGCCGCCGTGGGTGCACCCAAGCCCGGCGGGTCTGGCGGTTCAGGCGGGTCAGGTGTGTCCGGCAGGTCAGGTGGGTCCGGCGGGGCGGGTGGGTCCACGGGGGCCAGCTGATCGGGTAGGTCCGGCGGGCTCCATTGCAGCGGCCCTGCAGGGGGGTGGTTGATGAAGGTAGATGGCCCAGCTGTCGAGGGGCCTGCCCCTGGGTCCCCCCGGCTGCGAGGACGCCGCTGAGTTGCCGGCAGCTGAGTGACACTGGCTGTGAACGGGGAGAGTGGGTTGCAACGTGGCCGCATCCAGGCTGCAGGCTGGACTGGGTGCATCCTGAACCAGCTGCTATGGCTGGGGGCCCGATTGGCTGCATGCTGCCGTCTCCATTCCTTTTTTTTTTTTCTGAGAGGGACGTTACAAGGACAAAGGGACGGAAGCAGACCAAGCAGCAAGCCGGGAAGAAGGCCAGACGGCAAGCAAAGACCACCACACCGCAACCGAGCCCCAGAGGCACCAACCAGAAGGAAAGGGAACCAAGCAACGCCAACCTCACAGACAGGACGGGGACAGGGACAGGGCGGCAGAGGGAGAGAAAAGCTCCCAAAGCGGCAAAACGGCACAACAAGGCCGCACCTCCTACTCCAGGCCACCAGGCGAGACGGAAGGCCAAAGACGACCCACCCACCAACAAACAACAAAAAGCAAAAAAAAGAAAAGAAAAAACAGCTACAAAACCAGAACACAGCAACGAGGCAAACACCACCCAAAGAAGCAGGGCAACACCCAACTGCAGCAGCCACAGAAGACACAAAGCAAACAACGGAAGCAACAACCTGCAGCAGCCCCAGAGAACACCGGAACTCTCAACAGAAGGAGACACACCAGACCGCCCAACAGAAGGAACCCAAACCCCCACCCCCCAAAAACAGACCCCCAGGCTCGCACGAACCCAAAAGCACCGAGGTGCCGCCCAAGGCACAGGAGGCCAGGGCACGAGCACACCAAGGCGCCAAGCACGTCACGGCTGAACCCGGGTGCCGCTCGGTAGGGTCTCGAGCACGAGCACACCGCAGGGCCGCACAACAGGGCGCCGCTCCACCAGCCACGCCAACAGACGCCGGCCCGGCAGAGCACGAGCACGCCACGAGCAAGGGAAACGTCCAGGGCTGGTACCCTGCGGGGCGCAGCAAGCAGGCACACCCCTCCCTCTCCAACCCAACCCTGGAGGCCCTCACCCCTACAACACTGGGCCCCCTAGACCCCAGCACTCTCGAGGCCCCCCCACAAAGCCCCTCTGAAACCCCGTGACCGTGAGTGCACTGCGATTACCCGGGAGTGTAGGCCACGCAGCGGGCGTCAGGGGTCCTGGGCCGTGGTCGCCCAAAGCCAGGCGTGCAGCTGTGCTTGGCGCCTTGGTGTGCTCATGCCCTGGCCTCCTGTGCCTTGGGCGGCACCTCGGTGCTTTTGGGTTCGTGCGAGCCTGGGGGGTCTGTTTTTGGGGGTGGGGGTTTGGGTTCCTTCTGTTGGGCGGTCTGGTGTGTCTCCTTCTGTTGAGAGTTCCGGTGTTCTCTGGGGCTGCTGCAGGTTGTTGCTTCCGTTGTTTGCTTTGTGTCTTCTGTGGCTGCTGCAGTTGGGTGTTGCCCTGCTTCTTTGGGTAGTGTTTTGCCTCGTTGCTGTGTTCTGGTTTTGTAGCTGTTTTTTCTTTTCTTTTTTTTTGTTTTTTGTTGTTTGTTGGTGGGTGGGTCGTCTTTGGCCTTCCGTCTCGCCTGGTGGCCTGGAGTAGGAGGTGCGGCCTTGTTGTGCCGTTTTGCCGCTTTGGGAGCTTTTCTTTTTTTTTTTTTTTTCTGAGAGGGACGTTACAAGGACAAAGGGACGGAAGCAGACCAAGCAGCAAGCCGGGAAGAAGGCCAGACGGCAAGCAAAGACCACCACACCGCAACCGAGCCCCAGAGGCACCAACCAGAAGGAAAGGGAACCAAGCAACGCCAAACTCACAGACAGGACGGGGACAGGGACAGGGCGGCAGAGGGAGAGAAAAGCTCCCAAAGCGGCAAAACGGCACAACAAGGCCGCACCTCCTACTCCAGGCCAACAGGCGAGACGGAAGGCCAAAGACGACCCACCCACCAACAAACAACAAAAGACAAAAAAAAAGAAAAGAAAAACAGCTACAAAACAGCTTTTCTCTCCCTCTGCCGCCCTGTCCCTGTCCCCGTCCTGTCTGTGAGGTTGGCGTTGCTTGGTTCCCTTTCCTTCTGGTTGGTGCCTCTGGGGCTCGGTTGCGGTGTGGTGGTCTTTGCTTGCCGTCTGGCCTTCTTCCCGGCTTGCTGCTTGGTCTGCTTCCGTCCCTTTGTCCTTGTAACGTCCCTCTCAGAAAAAAAAAAAAAAAAGCTGTGAGACGGCGGCGGGTTTCGCACACTGTGTAGTGTACCAGGGTCTGCCTCACTCGATGATGGGCTGACCGCTGACATTGATGACCGCTTAGGTTCTCGTGGCAGGGGTCTTGAAAATATCGGGTTGGGTGGTCGGGGGCCGGATCCGACCACCGGGTCAGTGGGAGGCGAAGATCTGTCCGCGTCGGGGCTAAAAAAAAAACCCTACGGCATGGTAAGTCCTCTTTGGCCACCCCCTCCGACTGGGACTATTTTACCCTTGAGGTGATGCTGCTACGCAGAGTCTGCGGTGGGTGGCGCGAGGATCACGCTCCATAGACGAGGCGGGATCAGTTTCGGCGGGTCCCGCCGAAGCGGGGAGTGGGAGCCCGCTTGTTGGGGGCCCACAGGTAACAAAGCCCGGGCCACGCTGACCTCACGGCATTCCGAGGAAGTTCGACCCCCTTTTATTTTTTTACCCCTTGTAACCCTGCATCCTGGGGACTGCAGGTGGTCTCCAGATTCGGGGATCTACGGATCTCCCGAATGGAGCAGGTCCAGGTGTCCCCGGTGTCTGTTCCCGACCCTGGCAGCTTTTCGCGGGGTCTGCTCAGAGCCCAGGCCGTGATGGACCAAGCGTTGGCGGTAGAGACCGTCAGGGGTCAAGACAAGGCAGCCGCGGAGTTCATGGCGTGGGCCAAAAGTGTTTGCCTCGTTGCTGTGTTCTGATTTTGTAGCCGTTTTTCTTTTCTTTTTTTGTTTTTGTTGTTTGTTGGTGGGTGGGTCGTCTTTGGCCTTCCGTCTCGCCTGGTGGCCTGGAGTAGGAGGTGCGGCCTTGTTGTGCCGTTTTGCCGCTTTGGGAGCTTTTCTCTCCCTCTGTCGCCCTGTCCCTGTCCCCGTCCTGTCTGTGAGTTTGGCGTTGCTTGGTTCCCTTTCCTTCTGGTTGGTGCCTCTGGGGCTCGGTTGCGGTTTTTTTTGTTTTTTTTTTCTGGTGGTGGTCTTCGCTTGCCGTCTGGCCTTCTTCCCGGCTTGCTGCTTGGTCTGCTTCCGTCCCTTTGTCCTTGTAACGTCCCTCTCAGAAAAAAAAAAAAACAAAGCGAGGCGCGCGAGCTATGGCTACGCCTAGACGGTTGGCTGGGCGAACTCCTGGGAGCCCCAAGCCCGCAGTTCTTCTACTGCGCAGCCGTGCTGACGGAGCAAGGGCCCAGCTGGGACCCAAAGCTGATGGAGATCCAACCGCGCCCGTCGCCCGAGGACGACGGCCTGTCGGCGGGCCTGCAAAGCGACACCCCCCAGGAGGGGTTCGAGTGGTTGTTCGATTATGAGCTCCCTGACGGGGAGGGCGAAATCTGAAGGGCCCGAGCTACAGAGAGAGGCTGCGGGGCAGTGTGAGTCGGGCTGCGGCGAATGTAGCTAGGGTACGGGTAGACCTGGCGTTTGCGGGCGCTACGCCAAACTCACGTCAGTCCGAGTACGGCGGGAGTGATTCAACTTCAGGAGTGAACGATATTGAATTGCTCGGCCTCTGCAGTACCCCGCGTACGACCCGGCAGACGATTTAAACCAGGGGGCGCCATCGGTAGAGACTTTTCGCGGATTTAGATATATCTTACATTGGAGCTTGAAGGTCCGCCATCAGCTCGTAACTAGAGACGCCGCGAAAAAACCCACCCCCCCGCCCATTTCGCGGCGGCGGAAGCCGTGTGGATTGGAATACCACGTGTAACACCTTCTCATTCGTCCGACACCGGGCCAACCCGCCGTACGAGACACCCCAGGACTTCCCCCCCCGTCCTTAACCTACATCACCCCAGCTTCGCCTTAGAGCCCCCACGGCCCGGTAAGTGGCGGGTCGGGTCGACGTACCGGGCCAGAATCGATGAGCTCTGTATCTGCCCCAAGCTCTTAAGATCGGCCTCCCCTAGCCCTCGTTTCACCCCGGCCTGCAACGCCCCGCGCCTGAAACTATGACTAGTTTCGTCAGAATACAACTCCGACTTCCGCAAGTGGGTCTTGACCCGAGCACCCAACGCGGCACTGCTCAACGGTTCCTCTTTGAATCCGCGATCCGCGGCCAGAGGCCGGAACAAGAACCGGTTCACAGAGTACCGCCGCGCGTCGGGTTGGCTAGAACGCCACACGTAATAGGCGAAGGTCCGGGGAAAACACCTCTCAGGATTCGCCGCGTTTTTTTTTTTTTTTTTTTTTTCTGAAGGAACCAGGACTCGGGACGGGGTGCCTTTCTTTATGTTGTCTGGCGGTCCTCTGATGCTGCCACTACTCCACGAGCGGCTAGCGGGCCGGGCTTCTGGGCGTCTCCACAGGCCAGCTGGATGACTTAGGATGGGTGAGAGTCTTGTAAACCTCCAGACGGGACAGGGACGGGTGGGCACCCTCCTTCTCGTCACACCCCTGACAACTTGCCAGTGGCTGGGGTCGATCCGCGTTGCTGTCCAAGAACACCGCGGGGGCCCGCTGTGTGCGGAAGGTCTTAGTGCCATGGGCCCGCACACACAAACGAATCGACTCCCCATCGGCCCACTCAGCGGGGGTTTCAAGGGCAACCGGCGATCGACCTCCTCGGGCTTTTCCGGGTCGCAGAAATCCCCTACCTCCAGCTTGCCGGTGTCGAAGCCACGGAAGGCTGTCTGAAACATGAACTGGACACAAAGCCCTGTTTCTTTGGGTAGTGTTTGCCTCGTTGCTGTGTTCTGGTTTTGTAGCCGTTTTTCTTTTCTTTTTTTGTTTTTGTTGTTTGTTGGTGGGTGGGTCGTCTTTGGCCTTCCGTCTCGCCTGGTGGCCTGGAGTAGGAGGTGCGGCCTTGTTGTGCCGTTTTGCCGCTTTGGGAGCTTTTCTCTCCCTCTGCCGCCCTGTCCCTGTCCCCGTCCTGTCTGTGAGGTTGGCGTTGCTTGGTTCCCTTTCCTTCTGGTTGGTGCCTCTGGGGCTCGGTTGCGGTGTGGTGGTCTTTGCTTGCCGTCTGGCCTTCTTCCCGGCTTGCTGCTTGGTCTGCTTCCGTCCCTTTGTCCTTGTAACGTCCCTCTCAGAAAAAAAAATAAAAAAACCCAACCCCCCAACCCCCAAAAACACAACCCCCAGGCTTTTTATTTTTTTTTTTCTGAGAGGGACGTTACAAGGACAAAGGGACGGAAGCAGACCAAGCAGCAAGCCGGGAAGAAGGCCAGACGGCAAGCAAAGACCACCACACCGCAACCGAGCCCAGAGGCACCAACCAGAAGGAAAGGGAACCAAGCAACGCCAACCTCACAGACAGGACGGGGACAGGGACAGGGCGGCAGAGGGAGAGAAAAAGCTCCCAATGCGGCAAAACGGCACAACAAGGCCGCACCTCCTACTCCAGGCCACCAGGCGAGACGGAAGGCCAAAGACGACCCACCCACCAACAAACAACAAAAACAAAAAAAGAAAAGAAAAACGGCTACAAAACCAGAACACAGCAACGAGGCAAAACACTACCCAAAGAAGCAGGGCAACACCCAACTGCAGCAGCCACAGAAGACACAAAGCAAACAACGGAAGCAACAAACCTGCAGCAGCCCAAGGGAACACCGGAACTCCCAAACAGAAGGGGACACACCAGACCGCCCAACAGAAGGAACCCAACCCCCCACCCCCCAAAGACACACCCCCCAGGCTCGCACGAACCCAAAAGCACCGAGGTGCCGCCCAAGGCACAGGAGGCCAGGGCACGAGCACACCAAGGTACCAAGCACGTCACGGCCAAACCCGGGTGCCGCTCGGTAGGGTCTCGAGCACGAGCACACCGCAGGGCCGCACAACAGGGCGCCGCTCCACCAGCCACGCCAACAGATGCCGCCCCGGCAGAGCACGAGCACGCCACGAGCAAGGGAAACGTCCAGGGCTGGTACCCTGCGGGGCGCAGCAAGCAGGCACACCCCTCCCTCTCCAACCCAACCCTGGAGGCCCTCACCCCTACAACACTGGCCCCCCTAGACCCCAGCACTCTCGAGGCCCCCCCACAAAGCCCCTCTGAAACGCCCTTTCACTACTGCCCTACACAAACCGGAAGCGGCTCACACAACAAAACCCCCCTGAGCTGGGCTGAGCTGATGCTGTAGCTTTAGCTGCGAGCTGAAAACTAATCTGACATTACTGCGGCGGCAGCCTGTGGGGTGGGCCAGGGACAGATGGACCCGCAGCCTGGGTGCCTGCCCTTCGGCACGCTCGACAGAGCACAGGACACCTTCATGCGCCCATGAGGCTTCGAAAGCGTCCAGCGGAGCTGTCTTCAGCTGGGCGGTGATGTGAGAGAGTGGCAACCCAGCCATGGTGTCGTCGGGCAACGCTGCCATCCGGAAATGCGCCCACATGAGCCGTTGGAGCTCGCTGACCACCTGGGTGACGACCGCGTTGGAGGGGCAGGGCGCGGTGTCAGCGGCTTGGTGGTGGCACCAGACGGCCCACAGCCAGGTGGCCCGAAGGGCGGTCCAGAGGGTTTGCAGGCCCGGGCTGGGAGGGTACTGGCCCCAGGCGGCGGCCCAGTCTCCCAGCAGCAGTTCAACGCTCATCATTGGGGGGCCGGGCCCCCGGTGATGGCCCCCCAGAGAGCCACCAGCCACTCACGAGCACCCTGGTACGCCGGGCAGGCCACAAAGATGTGGGTCAAGCTGTCCACGCAAGGTTCTTGCCGCCATCGCCGCGGCTGCTGCTGCTGTGGCTGCTGCTGTGGCTGTTGGCAGGGTGGGTGGCTGCAGGCGGCGCGGTCCGGCCGGCCTTTGGTTGCGAGGTACAGGCCGCACGGGAGCCGTGCATGCTGCAGACGCCACACCAGGGCCTTGGCCCGGTTGCTGGCCGGGCTGTCCCACAGCCGCTGCCAGGTCTTGTGCTTCTGGGCCGCCGTGGGTGCACCCAAGCCCGGCGGGTCTGGCGGTTCAGGCGGGTCAGGTGTGTCCGGCAGGTCAGGTGGGTCCGGCGGGGCGGGTGGGTCCACGGGGGCCAGCTGATCTGGCAGGTCCCCGTCCCGAGTCCTGGTTCCTTCAGAAAAAAAAAAAAAAAAAAGGTCCGGCGGGCTCCCTTGCAGCGGCCCTGCGGGGGGGTGGTTGATGAAGGTAGATGGCCCAGCTGTCGAGGGGCCTGCCCCTGGGTCCCCCCGCTGTAAGGACGCCGCTGAGTTGCCGGCAGCTGAGTGACACTTTTTTTTTTCACACTGGCTGTGAACGAGGAGAGTGGGTTGCAACGTGGCCGCATCCAGGCTGCAGGCTGGACTGGGTGCATCCTGAACCAGCTGCTACGGCTGGGGGCCCGATTGGCTGCATGCTGCCGCCTCCATTCCTCCTCCAGGACCGTGAGTGCACTGCAATTACCCGGGAGTGTAGGCCACGCAGCGGGCGTCAGGGGTCCTGGGCCATGGTCTCCCAAAGCCAGGCGTGCAGCTGTGAGACGGCGGCGGGTTTCGCACACTGTGTAGTGTAGTGACTCTCACCCATCCTAAGTCATCCAGCTGGCCTGTGGAGACGCCCAGAAGCCCGGCCTGCTAGCCGCTCGTGGAGTAGTGGCAGCATCAGCGGACCGCCAGACAACATACAGAAAGGCACCCCGTCCCGAGTCCTGGTTCCTTCAGAAAAAAAAAAACACTCATCATTGGGGGGCCGGGCCCCCCGGTGATGGCCCTCCAGAGAGCCACCAGCCACTCACGAGCACCCTTGCACGCCGGGCAGGCCACAAAGATGTGGGTCAAGCTGTCCATGCACAGTTCTGGCCGCCATCGCCGCGGCTGCTGCTGCTGTGGCTGCTGCTGTGGCTGTTGGCAGGGTTTTTTTTTTTTTTCTGAGAGGGACGTTACAAGGACAAAGGGACGGAAGCAGACCAAGCAGCAAGCCGGGAAGAAGGCCAGACGGCAAGCAAAGACCACCACACCGCAACCGAGCCCCAGAGGCACCAACCAGAAGGAAAGGGAACCAAGCAACGCCAACCTCACAGACAGGACGGGGACAGGGACAGGGCGGCAGAGGGAGAGAAAAGCTCCCAAAGCGGCAAAACGGCACAACAAGGCCGCACCTCCTACTCCAGGCCAACAGGCGAGACGGAAGGCCAAAGACGACCCACCCACCAACAAACAACAAAAGACAAATAAAAGGGTGGGTGGCTGCAGGCGGTGCGGTCCGGCCGGCCTTTGGTTGCGAGGTACAGGCCGCACGGGAGCCGTGCATGCTGCAGACGCCACACCAGGGCCTTGGCCCGGTTGCTGGCCGGGCTGTCCCACAGCCGCTGCCAGGTCTTGTGCTTCTGGGCCGCCGTGGGTGCACCCAAGCCCGGCGGGTCTGGCGGTTCAGGCGGGTCAGGTGGGTCTGGCAGGTCAGGTGGGTCCGGCGGGGCGGGTGGGTCCACGGGGGCCAGCTGATCTGGTAGGTCCGGCGGGCTCCCTTGCAGCGGCCCTGCGGGGTGGTGGTTGATGAAGGTAGATGGCCCAGCTGTCGAGGGGCCTGCCCCTGGGTCCCCCCGGCTGTGAGGACGCCGCTGAGTTGCCAGCAGCTGAGTGACACTGGCTGTGAACGGGGAGAGTGGGTTGCAACGTGGCCGCATCCAGGCTGCAGGCTGGACTGGGTGCATCCTGAACCAGCTGCTATGGCTGGGGGCCCGATTGGCTGCATGCTGCCGTCTCCATTCCTCCTCCAGGACCGTGAGTGCACTGCGATTACCCGGGAGTGTAGGCCACGCAGCGGGCGTCAGGGGTCCTGGGCCGAGGTCTCCCAAAGCCAGGCGTGCAGCTGTGAGACGGCGGCGGGTTTCGCAGACTGTGTAGTGTACCAGTGGCAGGGTGCCATGGCCATGACTGAGGGGGTGGCACTGCACCTCGCTCCAGGGTTCCTTCTGTTGGGCGGTCTTTTTTTTTTTTTTTTTCTGAGAGGGACGTTACAAGGACAAAGGGACGGAAGCAGACCAAGCAGCAAGCCGGGAAGAAGGCCAGACGGCAAGCAAAGCCGCAGCCGCAGCCGCAGCCGCAGCCGCAGCCGCAGCCGCAGCCGCAGCCGCAGCCGCAGCCGCAGCCGCAGCCGCAGCCGCAGCCGCAGCCGCAGCCGCAGCCGCAGCCGCAGCCGCAGCCGCAGCCGCAGCCGCGGGGCCGTACAGCGGGGCCGTACAGCGGGGCCGTGCAGCCGCAGCCGCAGCCGCAGCCGCAGCCGCAGCCACAGCCGCAGCCGCAGCCGCAGCCGCAGCCGCAGCCGCAGCCGCAGCCGCAGCCGCGGGGCCGTACAGTGGGGCCGTACAGCGGGGCCGTGCAGCCTCAACCTCAGCCTCAGCCGCAGCCGCAGCCGCAGCCGCAGCCGCAGCCTCAGCCGCAGCCGCAGCCGCAGCCGCAGCCGCAGCCGCAGCCGCACCCGCACCCGCACCCGCACCCGCACCCGCACCCGCACCCGCACCCGCACCCGCACCCGCACCCGCACCCGCACCCGCACCGCACCCGCACCCGCACCCGCACCCGCACCCGCACCCGCACCCGCACCCGCACCCGCACCCGCACCCGCACCCGCACCCGCACCCGCACCCGCACCCGCACCCGCACCCGCACCCGCACCCGCACCCGCACCCGCACCCGCACCCGCACCCGCACCCGCACCCGCACCCGCACCCGCACCCGCACCCGCACCTGCACCTGCACCCGCACCCGCACCCGCACCCGCACCCGCACCCGCACCCGCACCCGCACCCGCACCCGCACCCGCACCCGCACCCGCACCCGCACCCGCACCCGCACCCGCACCGCACCCGCACCCGCACCCGCACCCGCACCCGCACCCGCACCCGCACCCGCACCCGCACCCGCACCGCAGCGCAGCCGCACCGCAGCCGCAGCCGCAGCCGCAGCCGCAGCCGCAGCCGCAGCCGCAGCCGCAGCCGCAGCCGCAGCCGCAGCGCAGCCGCAGCCGCAGCCGCAGCCGCAGCCGCAGCCGCAGCCGCAGCCGCAGCCGCAGCCGCAGCCGCAGCCGCGGCCGCAGCCGCAGCCGCAGCCGCAGCCGCACACAGGACCTCCACACTGCGACCAAGCCCCAGAGGCACCAACCAGGAGGAAAGGAAAACCAAGCAACGCTGGTGCACGTTTCCAGGGTTTTCCGGGTGGGGAGAGTTTGCCGTGGTGGGCGTTTTTTGGACGGCGTGCACCACAGTGCGATGGCGGGCCGTTGGGTCGTTGGGTCGTTGCCGTGAGTCCTGATTGCACCCATCGAAACGTGCGGCGAGCGCCTCCGACTCGGAGATACATTGTGTATACATTTATGAATGATCCTTTTACAGGAATTTGCAGCGGTGCCGGGCATGGTTTTCCGAGTCGCGTGAGTTTGGCGTGGTGGGCGCTTTTAGGACGGCATTTCCCGGCGCCGCCATTTCAGGCGCTGCTCCTTGGTCAATATCCTATAAGTTCTTATGCCGGCTTTTATGGTGCATGTGCGCCGGCTGTGCGCGCGAGGGCGCCGCGTCGGGGCGTTGGGTCGTTGGGTCCTTGCGACGACTCGTGATTCCACCCAGCAGAACCTGTCGTCACCGTCTCCGAGTCGGAAACTCATTGCGAGTACATGTATTAATGATCGTGTACTTTTGCAGAATTTTCCAGCGGCGCCTGACATGGTTTTCCGAGTCAGGGGAGTTTGCCGTGGTGGGCGCTTTTAGGACGCCGTTTTCCGGCGCCGTCGTTTGAGGCGCTGCGCTGCTTCTTGCAGAATATCCCACAAATCGTTATCCGGGATTTTTGGGTGCATGTGCGCAGGCTGTCCGTGCCAGCACGCCGCGTCGGGCCGTTGGCTCTTTGCTGCGTTTGCGTGCGCGACTCGTGATTTGACCCAGTAAAACGTGGCGCCACCGTCTCCGATCCGCAAATTCGTTGCGAATACATGTATAATGGTCCTGGAGATTTACAGATATTTGCAGCGGCGTCCGGCATGCTTTTCCGAGTCGCAAGAGTTTGTCGTGGTGGGCGCTTTCAGGACGGCGTTTCCCGGCGCCGTCGTTTGATGCGCTGTTTCTTGCACAATTTTTTTTTCTGAGAGGGACGTTACAAGGACAAAGGGACGGAAGCAGACCAAGCAGCAAGCCGGGAAGAAGGCCAGACGGCAAGCAAAGACCACCACACCGCAACCGAGCCCCAGAGGCACCAACCAGAAGGAAAGGGAACCAAGCAACGTCAACCTCACAGACAGGACGGGGACAGGGACAGGGCGGCAGAGGGAGAGAAAAGCTCCCAAAGCGGCAAAACGGCACAACAAGGCCGCACCTCCTACTCCAGGCCACCAGGCGAGACGGAAGGCCAGCATCAGCTCAGCCCAGCTCCAGGGGGTTTTGTTGTGTGAGCCGTTTCCGGTTTGTGTAGGGCAGTAGTGAAAGGGGGTTTCAGTTCGGCTTTGTGTGGGGGCCTCGAGGGTGCTGGGGTCTAGGGGGGCCAGTGTTGTAGGGGTGAGGGCCTCCAGGGTTGGGTTGGCGAGGGAGGGGTGTGCCTGCTTGCTGCGCCCCGCAGGGTACCAGCCCTAGACGTTTCCCTTGCTCGTGGCGTGCTCGTGCTCTGCCGGGCCGGCGTCTGTTGGCGTGGCTGGTGGAGCGGCGCCCTGTTGTGCGGCCCTGCGGTGTGCTCGTGCTCGAGACCCTACCGAGCGGCACCCGGGTTCAGCCGTGACGTGCTTGGCGCCTTGGTGTGCTCGTGCCCTGGCCTCCTGTGCCTTGGGCGGCACCTCGTTGCTTTTGGGTTCGTGCGAGCCTGGGGGGTCTGTTTTTGGGGGTGGGGGGTTTGGGTTCCTTCGGTTGGGCGGTCTGGTGTGTCTCCTTCTGTTGGGAGTTCCGGTGTTCCCTGGGGCTGCTGCAGGTTGTTGCTTCCGTTTGTTTGCTTTGTGTCTTCTGTGGCTGCTGCAGTTGGGTGTTGCCCTGCTTCTTTGGGTAGTGTTTGCCTCGTTGCTGTGTTCTGGTTTTGTAGCTGTTTTTCTTTTCTTTTTTTGGTTGTCTTTTGTTGTTTGTTGGTGGGTGGGTCGTCTTTGGCCTTCCGTCTCGCCTGTTGGCCTGGAGTAGGAGGTGCGGCCTTGTTGTGCCGTTTTGCCGCTTTGGGAGCTTTTCTCTCCCTCTGCCGCCCTGTCCCTGTCCCCGTCCTGTCTGTGAGGTTGGCGTTGCTTGGTTCCCTTTCCTTCTGGTTGGTGCCTCTGGGGCTCGGTTGCGGTGTGGTGGTCTTTGCTTGCCGTCTGGCCTTCTTCCCGGCTTGCTGCTTGGTCTGCTTCCGTCCCTTTGTCCTTGTAACGTCCCTCTCAGAAAAAAAAAAAAAAAAAAAAAGGCCAAAGACGACCCACCCACCAACAAACAACAAAAAACAAAAAAAGAAAAGAAAAACAGCTACAAAACCAGAACACAGCAACGAGGCAAACACTACCCAAAGAAGCAGGGCAACACCCAACTGCAGCAGCCACAGAAGACACAAAGCAAACAACGGAAGCAACAACCTGCAGCAGCCCCAGAGAACACCGGAACTCCCAACAGAAGGAGACACACCAGACCGCCCAACAGAAGGAACCCAAACCCCCCACCCCCCAAAAACAGACCCCCCAGGCTCGCACGAACCCAAAAGCACCGAGGTGCCGCCCAAGGCACAGGAGGCCAGGGCACGAGCACACCAAGGCGCCAAGCACAATATCCCAGAATTCGTTATGATGGTTTTTTTGGTGCATGTGCAGCGGCTGTACGCGGCAGGGCGCTGTCAGGGTCGTTGCCGCGACTCGTGAATGGATCCAGCAGAACATATCGCCACCGTCTCCGACTGGGAGATTTGTTGCCAATGCATGTATTCATGCATGTGGACTTGTACAGAAATTTGCAGCGCTGTTTGTCGTTCGGCGTTTTAGGGAATCTCAACCGAAAGATTCCTCAGCTTCCCCTACGTTCTCGTTCTGCCGACGGGACTTTTTCTCATTACTGCCAGTGCGCATCCCAGATGTGGAAGTTGCTATGCATGCCGATGTGTGTCCTGTGCCTGTGTGTAGGAATATATTGTCAGTGTGCGCGGTCCTGTGTGCGCTGTAGCCAAGATTCTGTACCCTTTGCATGCGATTCCTCGGATTTTATCCTGACAGTCCCTTTCATACTCCCACTTCCGTGGGAGTAAGCACTCTCCAAACAGCCTTCATCGCGGGGCGGGATATCCGGGACAATATCCTGTACCACCTGGCCCTGGCTGAGCATGTGCAACAGTAAAAAAAACAGTCCGAACAATCCGCGGCCCTCCTTTTTTTTTCTGAAGGAACCAGGACTCGGGACGGGGTGCCTTTCTTTATGTTGTCTGGCGATCCTCTGATGCTGCCACTACTCCACGAGCGGCTAGCAGGCCAGGCTTCTGGGCGTCTCCACAGGCCAGCTGGATGACTTAGGATGGGTGAGAGTCTTGTAAACCTCCAGACGGGACAGGGACGGGTGGGCACCCTCCTTCTCGTCACACCCCTGACAACTTGCCAGTGGCTGGGGTCGATCCCAGGACCTCCCGGGGGGAATTGCGAGGTTTCCCTGTTGCCAGCCAATGCGCCTCAGTGTCACCTTCTGGGGGTTGTCCTCTTCCTGGACACCGAGAAAGCCTACGACCAGGTTCACCGCCCGTGGCTGTCTCGCCTGGTGGCCTGGAGTAGGAGGTGCGGCCTTGTTGTGCCGTTTTGCCGCTTTGGGAGCTTTTCTCTCCCTCTGCCGCCCTGTCCCTGTCCCCGTCCTGTCTGTGAGGTTGGCGTTGCTTGGTTCCCTTTCCTTCTGGTTGGTGCCTCTGGGGCTCGGTTGCGGTTTTTTTTTTCTGAGAGGGACGTTACAAGGACAAAGGGACGGAAGCAGACCAAGCAGCAAGCCGGGAAGAGAGCCGGACGGCAAGCGAAGACCTCCACACTGCGACCAAGCCCCAGAGGCACCAACCAGGAGGAAAGGAAAACCAAGCAACGCCAACCTCACAGACCGGACAGGGACAGGGACAGGGCGGCAGAGGGAGAGAAAAAGCTCCCAATGCGGCAAAACGGCACAACAAGGCCGCACCTCCTACTCCAGGCCACCAGGCGAGACGGAAGGCCAAAGACGACCCACCCACCAACAAACAACAAAAACAAAAAAAGAAAAGGAAAACGGCTACAAAACCAGAACACAGCAACGAGGCAAACACTACCCAAAGAAGCAGGGCAACACCGAACTGCAGCAGCCACAGAAGACACAAAACAAACAACGGAAGCAACAAACCTGCAGCAGCCCAAGGGAACACCGGAACTCCCAAACAGAAGGGGACACACCAGACCGCCCAACAGAAGGAACCCAACCCCCCACCCCCCAAAAACAGACCCCCCAGGCTCGCACGAACCCAAAAGCACCGAGGTGCCGCCCAAGGCACAGGAGGCCAGGGCACGAGCACACCAAGGTACCAAGCACGTCACGGCCGAACCCGGGTGCCGCTCGGTAGGGTCTCGAGCACGAGCACACCGCAGGGCCGCACAACAGGGTGCCGCTCCACCAGCCACGCCAACAGACGCCGGCCCGGCAGAGCACGAGCACGCCACGAGCAAGGGAAACGTCCAGGGCTGGTACCCTGCGGGGCGCAGCAAACAGGCACACCCCTCCCTCGCCAACCCAACCCTGGAGGCCCTCACCCCTACAACCCTGGCCCCCCTAGACCCCAGCACCCTCGAGGCCCCCCCACAAAGCCGAACTGAAACCCCCTTTCACTACTGCCCTACACAAACCGGAAGCGGCTCACACAACAAAACCCCCCTGAGCTGGGCTGAGCTGATGCTGATGCTGTAGCTGCGAGCTGAAACTAATCTGACATTACTGCGGCGGCAGCCTGTGGGGCTGGCACAGGGTGGGCCAGGGACAGATGGACCCGCAGCCTGGGTGCCTGCCCTTCGGCACGCTCGACAGAGCACAGGACACCTTCATGCGCCCATGAGGCTTCGAAGGCGTCCAGCGGAGCTGTCTTCAGCTGGGCGGTGATGTGAGAGAGTGGCAACCCAGCCATGGTGTCGTCGGGCAACGCTGCCATCCGGAAATGCGCCCACATGAGCCGTTGGAGCTCGCTGACCACCTGGGTGACGACCGCTTCGGAGGGGCAGGGCGCGGTGTCAGCGGCTTGGTGGTGGCACCAGACGGCCCACAGCCAGGTGGCCCGAAGGGCGGTCCAGAGGGTTTGCAGGCCCGGGCTGGGAGGGTACTGGCCCCAGGCGGCGGCCCAGTCTCCCAGCAGCAGTTCAACGCTCATCATTGGGGGGCCGGGCCCCCGGTGATGGCCCCCCAGAGAGCCACCAGCCACTCACGAGCACCCTGGTACGCCGGGCAGGCCACAAAGATGTGGGTCAAGCTGTCCACGCACAGTTCTGGCCGCCATCGCCGCGGCTGCTGCTGCTGTTTTTTTTTTTTTTTTTTTTTCTGAAGGAACCAGGACTCGGGACGGGGTGCCTTTCTTTATGTTGTCTGGCGGTCCTCTGATGCTGCCACTACTCCACGAGCGGCTAGCAGGCCGGGCTTCTGGGCGTCTCCACAGGCCAGCTGGATGACTTAGGATGGGTGAGAGTCTTGTAAACCTCCAGACGGGACAGGGACGGGTGGGCACCCTCCTTCTCGTCACACCCCTGACAACTTGCCAGTGGCTGGGGTCGATCCCAGGACCTCCCGGGGGGAAGTGCGAGGTTTCCCTGTTGCCAGCCAAAGCGCCTCATTGTCACCTTCTGGGGGTGCTGGTAAGTTCGTATCGTCCCCGGTAGGACTTGAACCCGGGTCACCCGGGCCAAATGTTGTGCCTTAACATTTGGTGTCGGAACTTACCTGCTGTGGCTGCTGCTGTGGCTGTTGGCAGGGTGGGTGGCTGCAGGCGGCGCGGTCCGGCCGGCCTTTGGTTGCGAGGTACAGGCCGCACGGGAGCCGTGCATGCTGTAGACGCCACACCAGGGCCTTGGCCCGGTTGCTGGCCGGGCTGTCCCACAGCCGCTGCCAGGTCTTGTGCTTCTGGGCCGCCGTGGGTGCACCCAAGCCCGGCGGGTCTGGCGGTTCAGGCGGGTCAGGTGTGTCCGGCAGGTCAGGTGGGTCCGGCGGGGCGGGTGGGTCCACGGGGGCCAGCTGATCGGGTAGGTCCGGCGGGCTCCATTGCAGCGGCCCTGCAGGGGGGTGGTTGATGAAGGTAGATGGCCCAGCTGTCGAGGGGCCTGCCCCTGGGTCCCCCCGGCTGCGAGGACGCCGCTGAGTTGCCGGCAGCTGAGTGACACTGGCTGTGAACGGGGAGAGTGGGTTGCAACGTGGCCGCATCCAGGCTGCAGGCTGGACTGGGTGCATCCTGAACCAGCTGCTATGGCTGGGGGCCCGATTGGCTGCATGCTGCCGTCTCCATTCCTTTTTTTTTTTTCTGAGAGGGACGTTACAAGGACAAAGGGACGGAAGCAGACCAAGCAGCAAGCCGGGAAGAAGGCCAGACGGCAAGCAAAGACCACCACACCGCAACCGAGCCCCAGAGGCACCAACCAGAAGGAAAGGGAACCAAGCAACGCCAACCTCACAGACAGGACGGGGACAGGGACAGGGCGGCAGAGGGAGAGAAAAGCTCCCAAAGCGGCAAAACGGCACAACAAGGCCGCACCTCCTACTCCAGGCCACCAGGCGAGACGGAAGGCCAAAGACGACCCACCCACCAACAAACAACAAAAAGCAAAAAAAAGAAAAGAAAAAACAGCTACAAAACCAGAACACAGCAACGAGGCAAACACCACCCAAAGAAGCAGGGCAACACCCAACTGCAGCAGCCACAGAAGACACAAAGCAAACAACGGAAGCAACAACCTGCAGCAGCCCCAGAGAACACTGGTTTTGTAGCTGTTTTTCTTTTCTTTTTTTTTGTCTTTTGTTGTTTGTTGGTGGGTGGGTCGTCTTTGGCCTTCCGTCTCGCCTGTTGGCCTGGAGTAGGAGGTGCGGCCTTGTTGTGCCGTTTTGCCGCTTTGGGAGCTTTTCTCTCCCTCTGCCGCCCTGTCCCTGTCCCCGTCCTGTCTGTGAGGTTGGCGTTGCTTGGTTCCCTTTCCTTCTGGTTGGTGCCTCTGGGGCTCGGTTGCGGTGTGGTGGTCTTTGCTTGCCGTCTGGCCTTCTTCCCGGCTTGCTGCTTGGTCTGCTTCCGTCCCTTTGTCCTTGTAACGTCCCTCTCAGAAAAAAAAAAAAAAAAAAACCGGAACTCTCAACAGAAGGAGACACACCAGACCGCCCAACAGAAGGAACCCAAACCCCCCACCCCCCAAAAACAGACCCCCCAGGCTCGCACGAACCCAAAAGCACCGAGGTGCCGCCCAAGGCACAGGAGGCGAGGGCACGAGCACACCAAGGTACCAAGCACGTCACGGCCAAACCCGGGTGCCGCTCGGTAGGGTCTCGAGCACGAGCACACCGCAGGGCCGCACAACAGGGTGCCGCTCCACCAGCCACGCCAACAGACGCCGGCCCGGCAGAGCACGAGCACGCCACGAGCAAGGGAAACGTCCAGGGCTGGTACCCTGCGGGGCGCAGCAAACAGGCACACCCCTCCCTCGCCAACCCAACCCTGGAGGCCCTCACCCCTACAACCCTGGCCCCCCTAGACCCCAGCACCCTCGAGGCCCCCCCACAAAGCCGAACTGAAACCCCCTTTCACTACTGCCCTACACAAACCGGAAGCGGCTCACACAACAAAACCCCCCTGAGCTGGGCTGAGCTGATGCTGATGCTGTAGCTGTAGCTGCGAGCTGAAACTAATCTGACATTACTGCGGCGGCAGCCTGTGGGGCTGGCACAGGGTGGGCCAGGGACAGATGGACCCGCAGCCTGGGTGCCTGCCCTTCGGCACGCTCGACAGAGCACAGGACACCTTCATGCGCCCATGAGGCTTCGAAGGCGTCCAGCGGAGCTGTCTTCAGCTGGGCGGTGATGTGAGAGAGTGGCAACCCAGCCATGGTGTCGTCGGGCAACGCTGCCATCCGGAAATGCGCCCACATGAGCCGTTGGAGCTCGCTGACCACCTGGGTGACGACCGCTTCGGAGGGGCAGGGCGCGGTGTCAGCGGCTTGGTGGTGGCACCAGACGGCCCACAGCCAGGTGGCCCGAAGGGCGGTCCAGAGGGTTTGCAGGCCCGGGCTGGGAGGGTACTGGCCCCAGGCGGCGGCCCAGTCTCCCAGCAGCAGTTCAACGCTCATCATTGGGGGGCCGGGCCCCCCGGTGATGGCCCCCCAGAGAGCCACCAGCCACTCACGAGCACCCTGGTACGCCGGGCAGGCCACAAAGATGTGGGTCAAGCTGTCCACGCACAGTTCTGGCCGCCATCGCCGCGGCTGCTGCTGCTGTGGCTGCTGCTGTGGCTGTTGGCAGGGTGGGTGGCTGCAGGCGGCGCGGTCCGGCCGGCCTTTGGTTGCGAGGTACAGGCCGCACTGGAGCCGTGCATGCTGTAGACGCCACACCAGGGCCTTGGCCCGGTTGCTGGCCGGGCTGTCCCACAGCCGCTGCCAGGTCTTGTGCTTCTGGGCCGCCGTGGGTGCACCCAAGCCCGGCGGGTCTGGCGGTTCAGGCGGGTCAGGTGTGTCCGGCAGGTCAGGTGGGTCCGGCGGGGCGGGTGGGTCCACGGGGGCCAGCTGATCGGGTAGGTCCGGCGGGCTCCATTGCAGCGGCCCTGCAGGGGGGTGGTTGATGAAGGTAGATGGCCCAGCTGTCGAGGGGCCTGCCCCTGGGTCCCCCCGGCTGCGAGGACGCCGCTGAGTTGCCGGCAGCTGAGTGACACTGGCTGTGAACGGGGAGAGTGGGTTGCAACGTGGCCGCATCCAGGCTGCAGGCTGGACTGGGTGCATCCTGAACCAGCTGCTATGGCTGGGGGCCCGATTGGCTGCATGCTGCCGTCTCCATTCCTTTTTTTTTTTCTGAGAGGGACGTTACAAGGACAAAGGGACGGAAGCAGACCAAGCAGCAAGCCGGGAAGAAGGCCAGACGGCAAGCAAAGACCACCACACCGCAACCGAGCCCCAGAGGCACCAACCAGAAGGAAAGGGAACCAAGCAACGCCAACCTCACAGACAGGACGGGGACAGGGACAGGGCGGCAGAGGGAGAGAAAAGCTCCCAAAGCGGCAAAACGGCACAACAAGGCCGCACCTCCTACTCCAGGCCACCAGGCGAGACGGAAGGCCAAAGACGACCCACCCACCAACAAACAACAAAAAGCAAAAAAAAGAAAAGAAAAAACAGCTACAAAACCAGAACACAGCAACGAGGCAAACACCACCCAAAGAAGCAGGGCAACACCCAACTGCAGCAGCCACAGAAGACACAAAGCAAACAACGGAAGCAACAACCTGCAGCAGCCCCAGAGAACACCGGAACTCTCAACAGAAGGAGACACACCAGACCGCCCAACAGAAGGAACCCAAACCCCCCACCCCCCAAAAACAGACCCCCCAGGCTCGCACGAACCCAAAAGCACCGAGGTGCCGCCCAAGGCACAGGAGGCCAGGGCACGAGCACACCAAGGCGCCAAGCACGTCACGGCTGAACCCGGGTGCCGCTCGGTAGGGTCTCGAGCACGAGCACACCGCAGGGCCGCACAACAGGGCGCCGCTCCACCAGCCACGCCAACAGACGCCGGCCCGGCAGAGCACGAGCACGCCACGAGCAAGGGAAACGTCCAGGGCTGGTACCCTGCGGGGCGCAGCAAGCAGGCACACCCCTCCCTCTCCAACCCAACCCTGGAGGCCCTCACCCCTACAACACTGGGCCCCCTAGACCCAGCACTCTCGAGGCCCCCCCACAAAGCCCCTCTGAAACCCCGTGACCGTGAGTGCACTGCGATTACCCGGGAGTGTAGGCCACGCAGCGGGCGTCAGGGGTCCTGGGCCGTGGTCGCCCAAAGCCAGGCGTGCAGCTGTGACACTTGGCGCCTTGGTGTGCTCGTGCCCTGGCCTCCTGTGCCTTGGGCGGCACCTCGGTGCTTTTGGGTTCGTGCGAGCCTGGGGGTCTGTTTTTGGGGGTGGGGGTTTGGGTTCCTTCTGTTGGGCGGTCTGGTGTGTCTCCTTCTGTTGAGAGTTCCGGTGTTCTCTGGGGCTGCTGCAGGTTGTTGCTTCCGTTGTTTGCTTTGTGTCTTCTGTGGCTGCTGCAGTTGGGTGTTGCCCTGCTTCTTTGGGTAGTGTTTTGCCTCGTTGCTGTGTTCTGGTTTTGTAGCTGTTTTTTCTTTTCTTTTTTTTGTTTTTTGTTGTTTGTTGGTGGGTGGGTCGTCTTTGGCCTTCCGTCTCGCCTGGTGGCCTGGAGTAGGAGGTGCGGCCTTGTTGTGCCGTTTTGCCGCTTTGGGAGCTTTTCTTTTTTTTTTTTTTCTGAGAGGGACGTTACAAGGACAAAGGGACGGAAGCAGACCAAGCAGCAAGCCGGGAAGAAGGCCAGACGGCAAGCAAAGACCACCACACCGCAACCGAGCCCCAGAGGCACCAACCAGAAGGAAAGGGAACCAAGCAACGCCAACCTCACAGACAGGACGGGGACAGGGACAGGGCGGCAGAGGGAGAGAAAAGCTCCCAAAGCGGCAAAACGGCACAACAAGGCCGCACCTCCTACTCCAGGCCAACAGGCGAGACGGAAGGCCAAAGACGACCCACCCACCAACAAACAACAAAAGACAAAAAAAAAGAAAAGAAAAACAGCTACAAAACAGCTTTTCTCTCCCTCTGCCGCCCTGTCCCTGTCCCCGTCCTGTCTGTGAGGTTGGCGTTGCTTGGTTCCCTTTCCTTCTGGTTGGTGCCTCTGGGGCTCGGTTGCGGTGTGGTGGTCTTTGCTTGCCGTCTGGCCTTCTTCCCGGCTTGCTGCTTGGTCTGCTTCCGTCCCTTTGTCCTTGTAACGTCCCTCTCAGAAAAAAAAAAAAAAAAAAAGCTGTGAGACGGCGGCGGGTTTCGCACACTGTGTAGTGTACCAGGGTCTGCCTCACTCGATGATGGGCTGACCGCTGACATTGATGACCGCTTAGGTTCTCGTGGCAGGGGTCTTGAAAATATCGGGTTGGGTGGTCGGGGGCCGGATCCGACCTCCGGGTCAGTGGGAGGCGAAGATCTGTCCGCGTCGGGGCTAAAAAAAAAACCCTACGGCATGGTAAGTCCTCTTTGGCCACCCCCTCCGACTGGGACTATTTTACCCTTGAGGTGATGCTGCTACGCAGAGTCTGCGGTGGGTGGCGCGAGGATCACGCTCCATAGACGAGGCGGGATCAGTTTCGGCGGGTCCCGCCGAAGCGGGGAGTGGGAGCCCGCTTGTTGGGGGCCCACAGGTAACAAAGCCCGGGCCACGCTGACCTCACGGCATTCCGAGGAAGTTCGACCCCCTTTTTTTTTTTTTACCCCTTGTAACCCTGCATCCTGGGGACTGCAGGTGGTCTCCAGATTCGGGGATCTACGGATCTCCCGAATGGAGCAGGTCCAGGTGTCCCCGGTGTCTGTTCCCGACCCTGGCAGCTTTTCGCGGGGTCTGCTCAGAGCCCAGGCCGTGATGGACCAAGCGTTGGCGGTAGAGACCGTCAGGGGTCAAGACAAGGCAGCCGCGGAGTTCATGGCGTGGGCCAAAAGTGTTTGCCTCGTTGCTGTGTTCTGATTTTGTAGCCGTTTTTCTTTTCTTTTTTTGTTTTTGTTGTTTGTTGGTGGGTGGGTCGTCTTTGGCCTTCCGTCTCGCCTGGTGGCCTGGAGTAGGAGGTGCGGCCTTGTTGTGCCGTTTTGCCGCTTTGGGAGCTTTTCTCTCCCTCTGTCGCCCTGTCCCTGTCCCCGTCCTGTCTGTGAGTTTGGCGTTGCTTGGTTCCCTTTCCTTCTGGTTGGTGCCTCTGGGGCTCGGTTGCGGTTTTTTTTGTTTTTTTTTTCTGGTGGTGGTCTTCGCTTGCCGTCTGGCCTTCTTCCGGCTTGCTGCTTGGTCTGCTTCCGTCCCTTTGTCCTTGTAACGTCCCTCTCAGAAAAAAAAAAAAACAAAGCGAGGCGCGCGAGCTATGGCTACGCCTAGACGGTTGGCTGGGCGAACTCCTGGGAGCCCCAAGCCCGCAGTTCTTCTACTGCGCAGCCGTGCTGACGGAGCAAGGGCCCAGCTGGGACCCAAAGCTGATGGAGATCCAACCGCGCCCGTCGCCCGAGGACGACGGCCTGTCGGCGGGCCTGCAAAGCGACACCCCCCAGGAGGGGTTCGAGTGGTTGTTCGATTACGAGCTCCCTGACGGGGAGGGCGAAATCTGAAGGGCCCGAGCTACAGAGAGAGGCTGCGGGGCAGTGTGAGTCGGGCTGCGGCGAATGTAGCTAGGGTACGGGTAGACCTGGCGTTTGCGGGCGCTACGCCAAACTCACGTCAGTCCGAGTACGGCGGGAGTGATTCAACTTCAGGAGTGAACGATATTGAATTGCTCGGCCTCTGCAGTACCCCGCGTACGACCCGGCAGACGATTTAAACCAGGGGGCGCCATCGGTAGAGACTTTTCGCGGATTTAGATATATCTTACATTGGAGCTTGAAGGTCCGCCATCAGCTCGTAACTAGAGACGCCGCGAAAAAACCCACCCCCCCCGCCCATTTCGCGGCGGCGGAAGCCGTGTGGATTGGAATACCACGTGTAACACCTTCTCATTCGTCCGACACCGGGCCAACCCGCCGTACGAGACACCCCAGGACTTCCCCCCCCGTCCTTAACCTACATCACCCCAGCTTCGCCTTAGAGCCCCCACGGCCCGGTAAGTGGCGGGTCGGGTCGACGTACCGGGCCAGAATCGATGAGCTCTGTATCTGCCCCAAGCTCTTAAGATCGGCCTCCCCTAGCCCTCGTTTCACCCCGGCCTGCAACGCCCCGCGCCTGAAACTATGACTAGTTTCGTCAGAATACAACTCCGACTTCCGCAAGTGGGTCTTGACCCGAGCACCCAACGCGGCACTGCTCAACGGTTCCTCTTTGAATCCGCGATCCGCGGCCAGAGGCCGGAACAAGAACCGGTTCACAGAGTACCGCCGCGCGTCGGGTTGGCTAGAACGCCACACGTAATAGGCGAAGGTCCGGGGAAAACACCTCTCAGGATTCGCCGCGTTTTTTTTTTTTTTTTTTTTCTGAAGGAACCAGGACTCGGGACGGGGTGCCTTTCTTTATGTTGTCTGGCGGTCCTCTGATGCTGCCACTACTCCACGAGCGGCTAGCGGGCCGGGCTTCTGGGCGTCTCCACAGGCCAGCTGGATGACTTAGGATGGGTGAGAGTCTTGTAAACCTCCAGACGGGACAGGGACGGGTGGGCACCCTCCTTCTCGTCACACCCCTGACAACTTGCCAGTGGCTGGGGTCGATCCGCGTTGCTGTCCAAGAACACCGCGGGGGCCCGCTGTGTGCGGAAGGTCTTAGTGCCATGGGCCCGCACACACAAACGAATCGACTCCCCATCGGCCCACTCAGCGGGGGTTTCAAGGGCAACCGGCGATCGACCTCCTCGGGCTTTTCCGGGTCGCAGAAATCCCCTACCTCCAGCTTGCCGGTGTCGAAGCCACGGAAGGCTGTCTGAAACATGAACTGGACACAAAGCCCTGTTTCTTTGGGTAGTGTTTGCCTCGTTGCTGTGTTCTGGTTTTGTAGCCGTTTTTCTTTTCTTTTTTTGTTTTTGTTGTTTGTTGGTGGGTGGGTCGTCTTTGGCCTTCCGTCTCGCCTGGTGGCCTGGAGTAGGAGGTGCGGCCTTGTTGTGCCGTTTTGCCGCTTTGGGAGCTTTTCTCTCCCTCTGCCGCCCTGTCCCTGTCCCCGTCCTGTCTGTGAGGTTGGCGTTGCTTGGTTCCCTTTCCTTCTGGTTGGTGCCTCTGGGGCTCGGTTGCGGTGTGGTGGTCTTTGCTTGCCGTCTGGCCTTCTTCCCGGCTTGCTGCTTGGTCTGCTTCCGTCCCTTTGTCCTTGTAACGTCCCTCTCAGAAAAAAAAATAAAAAAACCCAACCCCCCAACCCCCAAAAACACAACCCCCAGGCTTTTTATTTTTTTTTTTCTGAGAGGGACGTTACAAGGACAAAGGGACGGAAGCAGACCAAGCAGCAAGCCGGGAAGAAGGCCAGACGGCAAGCAAAGACCACCACACCGCAACCGAGCCCCAGAGGCACCAACCAGAAGGAAAGGGAACCAAGCAACGCCAACCTCACAGACAGGACGGGGACAGGGACAGGGCGGCAGAGGGAGAGAAAAAGCTCCCAATGCGGCAAAACGGCACAACAAGGCCGCACCTCCTACTCCAGGCCACCAGGCGAGACGGAAGGCCAAAGACGACCCACCCACCAACAAACAACAAAAAGAAAAAAAGAAAAGAAAAACGGCTACAAAACCAGAACACAGCAACGAGGCAAAACACTACCCAAAGAAGCAGGGCAACACCGAACTGCAGCAGCCACAGAAGACACAAAGCAAACAACGGAAGCAACAAACCTGCAGCAGCCCAAGGGAACACCGGAACTCCCAAACAGAAGGGGACACACCAGACCGCCCAACAGAAGGAACCCAACCCCCCACCCCCAAAGACACACCCCCAGGCTCGCACGAACCCAAAAGCACCGAGGTGCCGCCCAAGGCACAGGAGGCCAGGGCACGAGCACACCAAGGTACCAAGCACGTCACGGCCAAACCCGGGTGCCGCTCGGTAGGGTCTCGAGCACGAGCACACCGCAGGGCCGCACAACAGGGCGCCGCTCCACCAGCCACGCCAACAGATGCCGCCCCGGCAGAGCACGAGCACGCCACGAGCAAGGGAAACGTCCAGGGCTGGTACCCTGCGGGGCGCAGCAAGCAGGCACACCCCTCCCTCTCCAACCCAACCCTGGAGGCCCTCACCCTACAACACTGGCCCCCCTAGACCCCAGCACTCTCGAGGCCCCCCACAAAGCCCCTCTGAAACGCCCTTTCACTACTGCCCTACACAAACCGGAAGCGGCTCACACAACAAAACCCCCTGAGCTGGGCTGAGCTGATGCTGTAGCTTTAGCTGCGAGCTGAAAACTAATCTGACATTACTGCGGCGGCAGCCTGTGGGTGGGCCAGGGACAGATGGACCCGCAGCCTGGGTGCCTGCCCTTCGGCACGCTCGACAGAGCACAGGACACCTTCATGCGCCCATGAGGCTTCGAAAGCGTCCAGCGGAGCTGTCTTCAGCTGGGCGGTGATGTGAGAGAGTGGCAACCCAGCCATGGTGTCGTCGGGCAACGCTGCCATCCGGAAATGCGCCCACATGAGCCGTTGGAGCTCGCTGACCACCTGGGTGACGACCGCGTTGGAGGGGCAGGGCGCGGTGTCAGCGGCTTGGTGGTGGCACCAGACGGCCCACAGCCAGGTGGCCCGAAGGGCGGTCCAGAGGGTTTGCAGGCCCGGGCTGGGAGGGTACTGGCCCCAGGCGGCGGCCCAGTCTCCCAGCAGCAGTTCAACGCTCATCATTGGGGGGCCGGGCCCCCGGTGATGGCCCCCCAGAGAGCCACCAGCCACTCACGAGCACCCTGGTACGCCGGGCAGGCCACAAAGATGTGGGTCAAGCTGTCCACGCAAGGTTCTTGCCGCCATCGCCGCGGCTGCTGCTGCTGTGGCTGCTGCTGTGGCTGTTGGCAGGGTGGGTGGCTGCAGGCGGCGCGGTCCGGCCGGCCTTTGGTTGCGAGGTACAGGCCGCACGGGAGCCGTGCATGCTGCAGACGCCACACCAGGGCCTTGGCCCGGTTGCTGGCCGGGCTGTCCCACAGCCGCTGCCAGGTCTTGTGCTTCTGGGCCGCCGTGGGTGCACCCAAGCCCGGCGGGTCTGGCGGTTCAGGCGGGTCAGGTGTGTCCGGCAGGTCAGGTGGGTCCGGCGGGGCGGGTGGGTCCACGGGGGCCAGCTGATCTGGCAGGTCCCCGTCCCGAGTCCTGGTTCCTTCAGAAAAAAAAAAAAAAAAAAAAGGTCCGGCGGGCTCCCTTGCAGCGGCCCTGCGGGGGGGTGGTTGATGAAGGTAGATGGCCCAGCTGTCGAGGGGCCTGCCCCTGGGTCCCCCCCGCTGTAAGGACGCCGCTGAGTTGCCGGCAGCTGAGTGACACTTTTTTTTTTCACACTGGCTGTGAACGAGGAGAGTGGGTTGCAACGTGGCCGCATCCAGGCTGCAGGCTGGACTGGGTGCATCCTGAACCAGCTGCTACGGCTGGGGGCCCGATTGGCTGCATGCTGCCGCCTCCATTCCTCCTCCAGGACCGTGAGTGCACTGCAATTACCCGGGAGTGTAGGCCACGCAGCGGGCGTCAGGGGTCCTGGGCCATGGTCTCCCAAAGCCAGGCGTGCAGCTGTGAGACGGCGGCGGGTTTCGCACACTGTGTAGTGTAGTGACTCTCACCCATCCTAAGTCATCCAGCTGGCCTGTGGAGACGCCCAGAAGCCCGGCCTGCTAGCCGCTCGTGGAGTAGTGGCAGCATCAGCGGACCGCCAGACAACATACAGAAAGGCACCCCGTCCCGAGTCCTGGTTCCTTCAGAAAAAAAAAAACACTCATCATTGGGGGGCCGGGCCCCCCGGTGATGGCCCTCCAGAGAGCCACCAGCCACTCACGAGCACCCTTGCACGCCGGGCAGACCACAAAGATGTGGGTCAAGCTGTCCATGCACAGTTCTGGCCGCCATCGCCGCGGCTGCTGCTGCTGTGGCTGCTGCTGTGGCTGTTGGCAGGGTTTTTTTTTTTTTTTTTCTGAGAGGGACGTTACAAGGACAAAGGGACGGAAGCAGACCAAGCAGCAAGCCGGGAAGAAGGCCAGACGGCAAGCAAAGACCACCACACCGCAACCGAGCCCCAGAGGCACCAACCAGAAGGAAAGGGAACCAAGCAACGCCAACCTCACAGACAGGACGGGGACAGGGACAGGGCGGCAGAGGGAGAGAAAAGCTCCCAAAGCGGCAAAACGGCACAACAAGGCCGCACCTCCTACTCCAGGCCAACAGGCGAGACGGAAGGCCAAAGACGACCCACCCACCAACAAACAACAAAAGACAAATAAAAGGGTGGGTGGCTGCAGGCGGTGCGGTCCGGCCGGCCTTTGGTTGCGAGGTACAGGCCGCACGGGAGCCGTGCATGCTGCAGACGCCACACCAGGGCCTTGGCCCGGTTGCTGGCCGGGCTGTCCCACAGCCGCTGCCAGGTCTTGTGCTTCTGGGCCGCCGTGGGTGCACCCAAGCCCGGCGGGTCTGGCGGCACCCTGCCACTGGTACACTACACAGTCTGCGAAACCCGCCGCCGTCTCACAGCTGCACGCCTGGCTTTGGGAGACCACGGCCCAGGACCCCTGACGCCCGCTGCGTGGCCTACACTCCCGGGTAATCGCAGTGCACTCACGGTCCTGGAGGAGGAATGGAGACGGCAGCATGCAGCCAATCGGGCCCCCAGCCATAGCAGCTGGTTCAGGATGCACCCAGTCCAGCCTGCAGCCTGGATGCGGCCACGTTGCAACCCACTCTCCCCGTTCACAGCCAGTGTCACTCAGCTGCCGGCAACTCAGCGGCGTCCTCACAGCCGGGGGACCCAGGGGCAGGCCCCTCGACAGCTGGGCCATCTGCCTTCATCAACCACCACCCCGCAGGGCCGCTGCAAGGGAGCCCGCCGGACCTACCAGATCAGCTGGCCCCCGTGGACCCACCCGCCCCGCCGGACCCACCTGACCTGCCAGACCCACCTGACCCGCCTGAACCGCCAGACCCGCCGGGCTTGGGTGCACCCACGGCGGCCCAGAAGCACAAGACCTGGCAGCGGCTGTGGGACAGCCCGGCCAGCAACCGGGCCAAGGCCCTGGTGTGGCGTCTGCAGCATGCACGGCTCCCGTGCGGCCTGTACCTCGCAACCAAAGGCCGGCCGGACCGCGCCGCCTGCAGCCACCCACCCTGCCAACAGCCACAGCAGCAGCCACAGCAGCAGCAGCCGCGGCGATGGCCGCCAGAACTGTGCATGGACAGCTTGACCCACATCTTTGTGGCCTGCCCGGCGTACAAGGGTGCTCGTGAGTGGCTGGTGGCTCTCTGGAGGGCCATCACCGGGGGGCCCGGCCCCCCAATGATGAGCGTTGAACTGCTGCTGGGAGACTGGGCCGCCGCCTGGGGCCAGTACCCAACCAGCCCGGGCCTGCAAACCCTCTGGACCGCCCTTCGGGCCACCTGGCTGTGGGCCGTCTGGTGCCACCACCAAGCTGCTGACACCGAGCCCTGCCCCTCCGAAGCGGTCGTCACCCAGGTGGTCCGCGAGCTCCAACGGCTCATGTGGGCACATTTCCGGATGGCAGCGTTGCCCGACGACACCATGGCTGGGTTGCCACTCTCACACATCACCGCCCAGCTGAAGACAGCTCCGCTGGACGCCTTCGAAGCCTCATGGGCGCATGAAGGTGTCCTGTGCTCTGTCGAGCGTGCCGAAGGGCAGGCGCCCAGGCTGCGGGTCCATCTGTCCCTGGCCCACCCTGTGCCAGCCCCACAGGCTGCCGCCGCAGTAATGTCAGATTAGTTTTCAGCTCGCAGCTACAGCTACAGCATCAGCTCAGCCCAGCTCAGGGGGGTTTGTTGTGTGAGCCGTTTCCGGTTTGTGTAGGGCAGAAGTGACAGGGGGTTTCAGTTCGGCTTTGTGGGGGGGCCTCGAGGGTGCTGGGGTCTAGGGGGGCCAGTGTTGTAGGGGTAAGGGCCTCCAGTGTTGGGTTGGCGAGGGAGGGGTGTTCCTGCTTGCTGCGCCCCGCAGGGTACCAGCCCTGGACGTTTCCCTTGCTCGTGGCGTGCTCGTGCTCTGCCGGGCCGGCGTCTGTTGGCGTGGCTGGTGGAGCGGCGCCCTGTTGTGCGGCCCTGCGGTGTGCTCGTGCTCGAGACCCTACCGAGCGGCGCCCGGGTTCGGCCATGACGTGCTTGGCGCCTTGGTGTGCTCGTGCCCTGGCCTCCTGTGCCTTGGGCGGCACCTCGGTGCTTTTGGGTTCGTGCGAGCCTGGGGGGTCTGTTTTTGGGGGGTGGGGGGTTTGGGTTCCTTCTGTTGGGCGGTCTGGTGTGTCTCCTTCTGTTGAGAGTTCCGGTGTTCTCTGGGGCTGCTGCAGGTTGTTGCTTCCGTTGTTTGCTTTGTGTCTTCTGTGGCTGCTGCAGTTGGGTGTTGCCCTGCTTCTTTGGGTAGTGTTTGCCTCGTTGCTGTGTTCTGGTTTTGTAGCTGTTTTTTCTTTTCTTTTTTTTGTTTTTTGTTGTTTGTTGGTGGGTGGGTCGTCTTTGGCCTTCCGTCTCGCCTGGTGGCCTGGAGTAGGAGGTGCGGCCTTGTTGTGCCGTTTTGCCGCTTTGGGAGCTTTTCTCTCCCTCTGCCGCCCTGTCCCTGTCCCCGTCCTGTCTGTGAGGTTGGCGTTGCTTGGTTCCCTTTCCTTCTGGTTGGTGCCTCTGGGGCTCGGTTGCGGTGTGGTGGTCTTTGCTTGCCGTCTGGCCTTCCTCCCGGCTTGCTGCTTGGTCTGCTTCCGTCCCTTTGTCCTTGTAACGTCCCTCTCAGAAAAAAAAAAAAAAAAAAAAAAACACCGGAACTCTCAACAGAAGGAGACACACCAGACCGCCCAACAGAAGGAACCCAAACCCCCCACCCCCCAAAAACAGACCCCCCATGCTCGCACGAACCCAAAAGCACCGAGGTGCCGCCCAAGGCACAGGAGGCCAGGGCACGAGCACACCAAGGCGCGAAGCACGTCACGGCCGAACCCGGGTGCCGCTCGGTAGGGTCTCGAGCACGAGCACACCGCAGGGCCGCACAACAGGGCGCCGCTCCACCAGCCACGCCAACAGACGCCGGCCCGGCAGAGCACGAGCACGCCACGAGCAAGGGAAACGTCCAGGGCTGGTACCCTGCGGGGCGCAGCAAGCAGGAACACCCCTCCCTCGCCAACCCAACACTGGAGGCCCTTACCCCTACAACACTGGCCCCCCTAGACCCCAGCACCCTCGAGGCCCCCCCACAAAGCCGAACTGAAACCCCCTGTCACTTCTGCCCTACACAAACCGGAAATGGCTCACACAACAAACCCCCCTGAGCTGGGCTGAGCTGATGCTGTATAGCTGCGAGCTGAAACTAATCTGACATTACTGCGGCGGCAGCCTGTGGGGCTGGCACAGGGTGGGCCAGGGACAGATGGACCCGCAGCCTGGGTGCCTGCCCTTCGGCACGCTCGACAGAGCACAGGACACCTTCATGCGCCCACGAGGCTTCGAAGGCGTCCAGCGGAGCTGTCTTCAGCTGGGCGGTGATGTGTGAGAGTGGCAAGCCAGCCATGGTGTCGTCGGGCAACGCTGCCATCCGGAAATGCGCCCACATGAGCCGTTGGAGCTCGCTGACCACCTGGGTGACGACCGCTTCAGAGGGGCAGGGCTCGGTGTCAGCGGCTTGGTGGTGGCACCAGACGGCCCACAGCCAGGTGGCCCGAAGGGCGGTCCAGAGGGTTTGCAGGCCCGGGCTGGTTGGGTACTGGCCCCAGGCGGCGGCCCAGTCTCCCAGCAGCAGTTCAACGCTCATCATTGGGGGCCGGGCCCCCCGGTGATGGCCCCCCAGAGAGCCACCAGCCACTCACGAGCACCCTGGTACGCCGGGCAGGCCACAAAGATGTGGGTCAAGCTGTCCACGCAAGGTTCTTGCCGCCATCGCCGCGGCTGCTGCTGCTGTGGCTGCTGCTGTGGCTGTTGGCAGGGTGGGTGGCTGCAGGCGGCGCGGTCCGGCCGGCCTTTGGTTGCGAGGTACAGGCCGCACGGGAGCCGTGCATGCTGCAGACGCCACACCAGGGCCTTGGCCCGGTTGCTGGCCGGGCTGTCCCACAGCCGCTGCCAGGTCTTGTGCTTCTGGGCCGCCGTGGGTGCACCCAAGCCCGGCGGGTCTGGCGGTTCAGGCGGGTCAGGTGTGTCCGGCAGGTCAGGTGGGTCCGGCGGGGCGGGTGGGTCCACGGGGGCCAGCTGATCTGGCAGGTCCGGCGGGCTCCCTTGCAGCGGCCCTGCGGGGGGGTGGTTGATGAAGGTAGATGGCCCAGCTGTCGAGGGGCCTGCCCCTGGGTCCCCCCCGCTGTAAGGACGCCGCTGAGTTGCCGGCAGCTGAGTGACACTTTTTTTTTTTCACACTGGCTGTGAACGAGGAGAGTGGGTTGCAACGTGGCCGCATCCAGGCTGCAGGCTGGACTGGGTGCATCCTGAACCAGCTGCTACGGCTGGGGGCCCGATTGGCTGCATGCTGCCGCCTCCATTCCTCCTCCAGGACCGTGAGTGCACTGCAATTACCCGGGAGTGTAGGCCACGCAGCGGGCGTCAGGGGTCCTGGGCCATGGTCTCCCAAAGCCAGGCGTGCAGCTGTGAGACGGCGGCGGGTTTCGCACACTGTGTAGTGTAGTGACTCTCACCCATCCTAAGTCATCCAGCTGGCCTGTGGAGACGCCCAGAAGCCCGGCCTGCTAGCCGCTCGTGGAGTAGTGGCACCATCAGCGGACCGCCAGACAACATACAGAAAGGCACCCCGTCCCGAGTCCTGGTTCCTTCAGAAAAAAAAAAAACACTCATCATTGGGGGGCCGGGCCCCCCGGTGATGGCCCTCCAGAGAGCCACCAGCCACTCACGAGCACCCTTGCACGCCGGGCAGGCCACAAAGATGTGGGTCAAGCTGTCCATGCACAGTTCTGGCCGCCATCGCCGCGGCTGCTGCTGCTGTGGCTGCTGCTGTGGCTGTTGGCAGGGTTTTTTTTTTTTTTTTTCTGAGAGGGACGTTACAAGGACAAAGGGACGGAAGCAGACCAAGGGCTGGTACCCTGCGGGGCGCAGCAAGCAGGCACACCCCTCCCTCTCCAACCCAACCCTGGAGGCCCTCACCCCTACAACACTGGGCCCCCTAGACCCCAGCACTCTCGAGGCCCCCCCACAAAGCCCCTCTGAAACCCCGTGACCGTGAGTGCACTGCGATTACCCGGGAGTGTAGGCCACGCAGCGGGCGTCAGGGGTCCTGGGCCGTGGTCGCCCAAAGCCAGGCGTGCAGCTGTGCTTGGCGCCTTGGTGTGCTCGTGCCCTGGCCTCCTGTGCCTTGGGCGGCACCTCGGTGCTTTTGGGTTCGTGCGAGCCTGGGGGGTCTGTTTTTGGGGGGTGGGGGGTTTGGGTTCCTTCTGTTGGGCGGTCTGGTGTGTCTCCTTCTGTTGAGAGTTCCGGTGTTCTCTGGGGCTGCTGCAGGTTGTTGCTTCCGTTGTTTGCTTTGTGTCTTCTGTGGCTGCTGCAGTTGGGTGTTGCCCTGCTTCTTTGGGTAGTGTTTTGCCTCGTTGCTGTGTTCTGGTTTTGTAGCTGTTTTTTCTTTTCTTTTTTTTTGTTTTTTGTTGTTTGTTGGTGGGTGGGTCGTCTTTGGCCTTCCGTCTCGCCTGGTGGCCTGGAGTAGGAGGTGCGGCCTTGTTGTGCCGTTTTGCCGCTTTGGGAGCTTTTTTTTTTTTTTTTTTTTCTGAGAGGGACGTTACAAGGACAAAGGGACGGAAGCAGACCAAGCAGCAAGCCGGGAAGAAGGCCAGACGGCAAGCAAAGACCACCACACCGCAACCGAGCCCCAGAGGCACCAACCAGAAGGAAAGGGAACCAAGCAACGCCAACCTCACAGACAGGACGGGGACAGGGACAGGGCGGCAGAGGGAGAGAAAAGCTCCCAAAGCGGCAAAACGGCACAACAAGGCCGCACCTCCTACTCCAGGCCAACAGGCGAGACGGAAGGCCAAAGACGACCCACCCACCAACAAACAACAAAAGACAAAAAAAAGGGTGGGTGGCTGCAGGCGGCGCGGTCCGGCCGGCCTTTGGTTGCGAGGTACAGGCCGCACGGGAGCCGTGCATGCTGCAGACGCCACACCAGGGCCTTGGCCCGGTTGCTGGCCGGGCTGTCCCACAGCCGCTGCCAGGTCTTGTGCTTCTGGGCCGCCGTGGGTGCACCCAAGCCCGGCGGGTCTGGCGGTTCAGGCGGGTCAGGTGGGTCTGGCAGGTCAGGTGGGTCCGGCGGGGCGGGTGGGTCCACGGGGGCCAGCTGATCTGGTAGGTCCGGCGGGCTCCCTTGCAGCGGCCCTGCGGGGTGGTGGTTGATGAAGGTAGATGGCCCAGCTGTCGAGGGGCCTGCCCCTGGGTCCCCCCGGCTGTGAGGACGCCGCTGAGTTGCCAGCAGCTGAGTGACACTGGCTGTGAACGGGGAGAGTGTTGCAACGTGGCCGCATCCAGGCTGCAGGCTGGACTGGGTGCATCCTGAACCAGCTGCTATGGCTGGGGGCCCGATTGGCTGCATGCTGCCGTCTCCATTCCTCCTCCAGGACCGTGAGTGCACTGCGATTACCCGGGAGTGTAGGCCACGCAGCGGGCGTCAGGGGTCCTGGGCCGAGGTCTCCCAAAGCCAGGCGTGCAGCTGTGAGACGGCGGCGGGTTTCGCAGACTGTGTAGTGTACCAGTGGCAGGGTGCCATGGCCATGACTGAGGGGGTGGCACTGCACCTCGCTCCAGGGTTCCTTCTGTTGGGCGGTCTTTTTTTTTTTTTCTGAGAGGGACGTTACAAGGACAAAGGGACGGAAGCAGACCAAGCAGCAAGCCGGGAAGAAGGCCAGACGGCAAGCAAAGACCACCACACCGCAACCGAGCCCCAGAGGCACCAACCAGAAGGAAAGGGAACCAAGCAACGCCAACCTCACAGACAGGACGGGGACAGGGACAGGGCGGCAGAGGGAGAGAAAAGCTCCCAAAGCGGCAAAACGGCACAACAAGGCCGCACCTCCTACTCCAGGCCACCAGGCGAGACGGAAGGCCAAAGACGACCCACCCACCAACAAACAACAAAAAGCAAAAAAAAGAAAAGAAAAAACAGCTACAAAACCAGAACACAGCAACGAGGCAAACACCACCCAAAGAAGCAGGGCAACACCCAACTGCAGCAGCCACAGAAGACACAAAGCAAACTACTGCGTCGTTTGGCTGTGGGAATATAAACTTTTTTTTTTCTGAAGGAACCAGGACTCGGGATAAATATATCCCAGCACGAGTAGCTACTCCAGTGCTGAGATGTACAAAGGCTCGGCTGCGCTCCAGCCGGCAGACGATGGCTAGCTACGCTGTGTGTGTCCAGGTGGCCCGGAACGGATCTCAGTGCGGCCTGGCGCCAAGAGCGGATCTTGTAGCGCGTTTAACCTGCCTAGCGTCAGCTGCGGACAAACGATCAACTTGTGATTGTTACAAAGATATCGAATAAGTCGCTCAATAGCGCTCAGTGGTCTTATTACGCTCACGAAGATTTGCTTCGAGAGCCAAACGACAAAGATGTGTTTGCTCTCTCAGCGCTAAGTACACACCGACGCTGGCCTGACGGGTACGACGCACCCTTATTCCTACCACTAGGGCCATGACGTGAGGGATTATTCCTCTGGCAGTACACCTACTACGCGGTGCAACACACGATCGGCGCTACGACTGAACACAAACAAGTACAGATTGCCGCCCTGCACCCAGTCAGGGGAGAGCGCAGCGACGTAGCACGCGCCGACCCGAACCCTGAGCCGCATGCGTCGGTTTTTTTTTTTTTTTGTTTTTTTTTTTCTGAGAGGGACGTTACAAGGACAAAGGGACGGAAGCAGACCAAGCAGCAAGCCGGGAAGAAGGCCAGACGGCAAGCAAAGACCACCACACCGCAACCGAGCCCCAGAGGCACCAACCAGAAGGAAAGGGAACCAAGCAACGCCAACCTCACAGACAGGACGGGGACAGGGACAGGGCGGCAGAGGGAGAGAAAAGCTCCCAAAGCGGCAAAACTTGGTCGGTTGACCAAATCTTGCAACTACGAGCGCCCGCCCCACAACGCGGTGCGCTAGATAGATAAAGTAACAAACAAGCAAACGCGCCTGAAGCGCCAACTGACAAACGCTCGGACGACCGAGTGAACAGTTCGACTCAATGGCTTAGTACGGGAAAGCTCCCGTTGTCCAGACAGGCGAGACGTACGCCGAAACGCGAGACGTACGCCGAACAATTCCTACTCACTACACTTCGCGCCCTTGGCGCTGCGTGGTAGTGCAAACGGAATTCGATAGATCCATACTACGACAGCGACACTACCAAGTCATGACAGCTGTCGTACCAGACTGATGGCAGAATGCCGTACTATGTGCGTGATGATGACTCCCCCCCCCAGCTCCCACGCGGATTTTGCGGTGGAAGCTGGTAGCCGAGGGTATGAGGTCCCCTAAATCAACTGCACAGCGTGCGTATCGTCCTTCACCAGGGCACGCTTCCATGCTGCTTGCGCAAAGACTACTACCCACATCTTCGCAACGGCCCTCAAGATGAGCAACCGATCTTCCTTCTGCAGTGTGCGGAGCCAGCGCAGCCTTGGCCCATCAGCCTCGGCGATGTAACGGCGCGGCACAGATGCAATAACCGCGACGTCAGCAAAGCGACCGGCCACGGGCACAACCAAATCGGACATCTACTCTGACACATCAACTGCAATGACAGGCATCTTCACACCATCGTGCTTCGCCTGCTCAAAACTCTCCGGGCGCGCTGGTCGCACGGTAGCCTGATCAGGCGTGTACCGCACAGAGCGCGCGCTATCCCGTAACTGCTGCATGGCCCCTTCGTCCCATTTCCAGGGCATGAAAACCGATCCCACATCACCGATTGCCAACGCTCCTACTAACACATTCACATCCCCGGCTTCGACCGGTTCTTTTTTTTTTTTTCTGAGAGGGACGTTACAAGGACAAAGGGACGGAAGCAGACCAAGCAGCAAGCCGGGAAGAAGGCCAGACGGCAAGCGAAGACCACCACACCGCACACCGCCGCGCGGCACCCGGGTTCGGCCGTGACGTGCTTGGCGCCTTGGTGTGCTCGTGCCCTGGCCTCCTATGCCTTGGGCGGCACCTCGGTGCTTTTGGGTTCGTGCGAGCCTGGGGGGTCTGTTTTTTGGGGGTGGGGGGTTTGGGTTCCTTCTGTTGGGCGGTCTGGTGTGTCTCCTTCTGTTGGGAGTTCCGGTGTTCTCTGGGGCTGCTGCACGTCACGGCCAAACCCGGGTGCCGCTCGGTAGGGTCTCGAGCACGAGCACACCGCAGGGCCGCACAACAGGGCGCCGCTCCACCAGCCACGCCAACAGACGCCGGCCCGGCAGAGCACGAGCACGCCACGAGCAAGGGAAACGTCCAGGGCTGGTACCCTGCGGGGCGCAGCAAACAGGCACACCCCTCCCTCGCCAACCCAACCCTGGAGGCCCTCACCCCTACAACCCTGGCCCCCCTAGACCCCAGCACCCTCGCGCCCATGAGGCTTCGAAGGCGTCCAGCGGAGCTGTCTTCAGCTGGGCGGTGATGTGAGAGAGTGGCAACCCAGCCATGGTGTCGTCGGGCAACGCTGCCATCCGGAAATGCGCCCACATGAGCCGTTGGAGCTCGCTGACCACCTGGGTGACGACCGCTTCAGAGGGGCAGGGCTCGGTGTCAGCGGCTTGGTGGTGGCCCACAGCCAGGTGGCCCGAAGGGCGGTCCAGAGGGTTTGCAGGCCCGGGCTGGGAGGGTACTGGCCCCAGGCGGCGGCCCAGTCTCCCAGCAGCAGTTCAACGCTCATCATTGGGGGGCCGGGCCCCCCGGTGATGGCCCCCCAGAGAGCCACCAGCCACTCACGAGCACCCTGGTACGCCGGGCAGGCCACAAAGATGTGGGTCAAGCTGTCCATGCAAGGTTCTGGCCGCCATCGCCGCGGCTGCTGCTGCTGTGGCTGCTGCTGTGGCTGTTGGCAGGGTGGGTGGCTGCAGGCGGCGCGGTCCGGCCGGCCTTTGGTTGCGAGGTACAGGCCGCACGGGAGCCGTGCATGCTGTAGACGCCACACCAGGGCCTTGGCCCGGTTGCTGGCCGGGCTGTCCCACAGCCGCTGCCAGGTCTTGTGCTTCTGGGCCGCCGTGGGTGCACCCAAGCCCGGCGGGTCTGGCGGTTCAGGCGGGTCAGGTGTGTCCGGCAGGTCAGGTGGGTCCGGCGGGGCGGGTGGGTCCACGGGCAGAGCCCCAGAGGCACCAACCAGAAGGAAAGGGAACCAAGCAACGCCAACCTCACAGACAGGACGGGGACAGGGACAGGGCGGCAGAGGGAGAGAAAAGCTCCCAAAGCGGCAAAACGGCACAACAAGGCCGCACCTCCTACTCCAGGCCAACAGGCGAGACGGAAGGCCAAAGACGACCCACCCACCAACAAACAACCAAAAACAAAAAAAAAAAGAAAAACAGCTACAAAACCAGAACACAGCAACGAGGCAAACACTACCCAAAGAAGCAGGGCAACACCCAACGGCAGCAGCCACAGAAGACTCAAAGCAAACAACGGAAGGAACAACCTGCAGCAGCCCCAGGGAGCACCGGAACTCCCAACAGAAGGGGACACACCAGACCGCCCAACCGAAGGAACCCAAACCCCCCACCCCCCAAAAACAGAACCCCCAGGCTCGCACGAACCCAAAAGCACCGAGGTGCCGCCCAAGGCACAGGAGGCCAGGGCACGAGCACAGGGTTGCAACGTGGCCGCATCCAGGCTGCAGGCTGGACTGGGTGCATCCTGAACCAGCTGCTACGGCTGGGGGCCCGATTGGCTGCATGCTGCCGTCTCCATGCCTCCTCCAGGACCGTGAGTGCACTGCGATTACCCGGGAGTGTAGGCCACGCAGCCGGCGTCAGGGGTCCTGGGCCATGGTCTCCCAAAGCCAGGCGTGCAGCTGTGAGACGGCGGCGGGTTTCGCAGACTGTGTAGTGCACCAGTGGCAGGGTGCCGTGGCCATGACTGAGGGGGTGGCACTGCACCTCGCTCCAGGGGCCCAGGAGCTGGTTCTCGGTTGGCCACAAGGCCGGCCGCTCAGCCGGTGGGGCAGCCTGGTACACTAAACGCTCCGCCAGGGACCAGAAGCGGCGCGGCTTTTTGCCTGGCAGAACACAGGCCGCCAGCCATGCTTCAGGGGCCGCCGGCCCGGCCGCTGCTGGTTCAGGGGTAATGAGGCGGCCGCTGGGCAGGGCAGCCAGTAGAGCTCCGGACGGGCTGCGGACCCAGTTGCTGTCCAGTGACACTTGCCAATTTGCTGCTTAAGGAAGTTCTGCGGTGAGGAGGCCACCTGGCAGGAGCTGTTGCCAGTCTGGAGGCACGGCGGCCAGCACAGCCTGCAGTTGGGGGTCACGCTGGGCCAGGGCTGGGGCTGCACGCAGGGCTGCCACGGTGCACGGTGCGTCGATGGGTCCGTCCTCAGGCATACCGGGGGGCTGGAATGGCTGTCCTGTCACTGGGTCCCGAAGGGCTGCATTGTAGTACAGCGGCTCATGCAGCAGCGCCCGCGCGTCAGTGCCCTCAGGGTAAGGCAGCCGGCAGGGCTGTGAGGCCCGGAAGGATGTCACCAGGCTGGCCAGGTACGGGGGCAGGTTTGCCGGTGGGTCCACCGTCCCATACACCCAACCCCAGCCGGTGGCCCCTCGGGGGGCCCAGTTAGCGAAGAGGGAGCGCATGATCAGCTTCCAGGGCTGCCGGCCTGGTTGGGCTAACTGCGCCAGGGTCTTGCCATGCAGCGCTGCAAGGAAGGAGTCAAGGTCAATGTGGCCAACCCCGCCACACTCGTGGTCTTGGCATGCCACCGGTTCTGGTCGCACGGAACCCTGAGTAACTGACGCAGCAAGCGCGACAGCCTTCAGCGGATCGTGCTCCCCTGGCATGACTGCAGAAAGCGTTCCTGCAGCCCCTTCACACGTGCTCAAATCCCAAGTGCCAGGGCTTGACGGCCAGCTGACCTCGTTGGCATTCGCTACTGCTCCCTTCCTAAGTCCCTTCGACGCGAGACGGCTCTTAAGCTCACGCAGCGACAACAACTCAACATCACCATTGTCGTACAGCACCTGGAACTGGTGCGTGCGACCACTCCTACCAGCGTACGACGCCACTCCCAAAGACCGCGTGGTGCGACGCCCCTTCCCGCGCGACTCCCTCATGACAGCGGCACCTTGAAGGTCACGTAGGTGCTTGGGAGGTTGCAGCGCAAGCTGACCGGCCTGCGCAGAAACAGGGACGACTGCATCCAGCGACTCCGGGGTAACACCCTTTCCAACACAACGAGGACACACCCAGGTCCCATCCGGGATCTCAGTAAAACGAGGCTTAAGGCAATAGGTGTGCCAACCTGTACCACAAGCATCACACAACAGCATCCACTCTTCTCCATCCGGAAACTTGCACACTTCGCACGGGAGCCCCGGCGACGGCCTGGCCAAACGCGGATCCACCGTGTGATCATCAATAGGCAGATGACGGCGAGGTGCAGTGCCACCCCCTCAGTCATGGCCACGGCGCCCTGCCACTGGTACACTACACAGTCTGCGAAACCCGCCGCCGTCTCACAGCTGCACGCCTGGCTTTGGGAGACCACGGCCCAGGACCCCTGACGCCCGCTGCGTGGCCTACACTCCCGGGTAATCGCAGTGCACTCACAGTCCTGGAGGAGGAATGGAGACGGCAGCATGCAGCCAATCGGGCCCCCAGCCATAGCAGCTGGTTCCGGATGCACCCAGTCCAGCCTGCAGCCTGGATGCGGCCACGTTGCACCCCACTCTCCCCGTTCACAGCCAGTGTCACTCAGCTGCCGGCAACTCAGCGGCGTCCTCACAGCCGGGGGGACCCAGGGGCAGGCCCCTCGACAGCTGGGCCATCTACCTTCATCAACCACCCCCCCGCAGGGCCGCTGCAAGGGAGCCCGCCGGACCTACCAGATCAGCTGGCCCCCGTGGACCCACCCACCCCGCCGGACCCACCTGACCTGCCAGACCCACCTGACCCGCCTGAACCGCCAGACCCGCCGGGCTTGGGTGCACCCACGGCGACCCAGAAGCACAAGACCTGGCAGCGGCTGTGGGACAGCCCGGCCAGCAACCGGGCCAAGGCCCTGGTGTGGCGTCTGCAGCATGCACGGCTCCCGTGCGGCCTGTACCTCGCAACCAAAGGCCGGCCGGACCGCGCCGCCTGCAGCCACCCAGGTGTCCATGTCCCTGGCCCACCCTGTGCCAGCCCCACAGGCTGCCGCCACAGTAATGTCAGATTAGTTTCAGCTCGCAGCTACAGCTACAGCATCAGCTCAGCCCAGCTCAGGGGGGTTTGTTGTGTGAGCCGTTTCCGGTTTGTGTAGGGCAGTAGTGAAAGGGGGTTTCAGTTCGGCTTTGTGTGGGGGCCTCGAGGGTGCTGGGGTCTAGGGGGGCCAGTGTTGTAGGGGTGAGGGCCTCCAGGGTTGGGTTGGCGAGGGAGGGGTGTGCCTGCTTGCTGCGCCCGCAGGGTACCAGCCCTAGACGTTTCCCTTGCTCGTGGCGTGCTCGTGCTCTGCCGGGCCGGCGTCTGTTGGCGTGGCTGGTGGAGCGGCGCCCTGTTGTGCGGCCCTGCGGTGTGCTCGTGCTCGAGACCCTACCGAGCGGCACCCGGGTTCGGCCGTGACGTGCTTGGCGCCTTGGTGTGCTCGTGCCCTGGCCTCCTGTGCCTTGGGCGGCACCTCGTTGCTTTTGGGTTCGTGCAAGCCTGGGGGGTCTGTTTTTGGGGGGTGGGGGGTTGGGTTCCTTCGGTTGGGCGGTTGGGCCCTTCGGTGGGCAGGTTGTTGCTTCCGTTTGTTTGCTTTGTGTCTTCTGTGGCTGCTGCAGTTGGGTGTTGCCCTGCTTCTTTGGGTAGTGTTTGCCTCGTTGCTGTGTTCTGGTTTTGTAGCTGTTTTTCTTTTCTTTTTTTGTCTTTTGTTGTTTGTTGGTGGGTGGGTCGTCTTTGGCCTTCCGTCTCGCCTGTTGGCCTGGAGTAGGAGGTGCGGCCTTGTTGTGCCGTTTTGCCGCATTGGGAGCTTTTTCTCTCCCTCTGCCGCCCTGTCCCTGTCCCCGTCCTGTCTGTGAGGTTGGCGTTGCTTGGTTCCCTTTCCTTCTGGTTGGTGCCTCTGGGGCTCGGTTGCGGTGTAGCTGTAGCTGCGAGCTGAAACTAATCTGACATTACTGCGGCGGCAGCCTGTGGGGCTGGCACAGGGTGGGCCAGGGACAGATGGACCCGCAGCCTGGGCGCCTGCCCTTCGGCACACTCGACAGAGCACAGGACACTGTTGGGGGTTTGGGTTCCTTCGGTTGGGCGGTCTGGTGTGTCTCCTTCTGTTGGGAGTTCCGGTGTTCCCTGGGGCTGCTGCAGGTTGTTGCTTCCGTTTGTTTGCTTTGTGTCTTCTGTGGCTGCTGCAGTTGGGTGTTGCCCTGCTTCTTTGGGTAGTGTTTGCCTCGTTGCTGTGTTCTGGTTTTGTAGCTGTTGTTCTTTTCTTTTTTTTGTTTTTTGTTGTTTGTTGGTGGGTGGGTCTTCTTTGGCCTTCCGTCTCGCCTGTTGGCCTGGAGTAGGAGGTGCGGCCTTGTTGTGCCGTTTTGCCGCTTTGGGAGCTTTTCTCTCCCTCTGCCGCCCTGTCCCTGTCCCCGTCCTGTCTGTGAGGTTGGCGTTGCTTGGTTCCCTTTCCTTCTGGTTGGTGCCTCTGGGGCTCGGTTGCGGTGTGGTGGTCTTTGCTTGCCGTCTGGCCTTCTTCCCGGCTTGCTGCTTGGTCTGCTTCCGTCCCTTTGTCCTTGTAACGTCCCTCTCAGAAAAAAAAAAAAAAAAGATGACATGGCGCGCAATGGCTGACATGAGCCGTGAGGGTATTCCCGCAACGACCTTCCAACAACAACACGCCGGTAGGACGAACCTCAACCACCCGCAGAATGTCCAGCTTGGCATAAGGATCCAAGGTAGTGCGCCCGGACGTATCGCGGTGGTAAACATAATCACCTATCTCAAACCTACGCAGTCGCGGCAAAACCGCCCCACCCCTCATGCGTGCGTACCGCAAAGTATCACGGTGCTGCGCGATGAGGAGGTTGCTGCCGGCCACGGCCATGTGACGGCGAAGGAGGGCTGCGCGCTGCATGATCGACCCTGCCGCCAAGCTCGGATCATCCAGATCAATCTCCACATCGAAACGCTCCTTGATAGCTGGGGGCACCGTAGGCTCAACCGCGTGCATCACATGATAAGGGCTCACACGGGAAGAGGCCTGAGGCGAACAGTTGTACCCCAGCATGATATACGGCAAATGCTTATCCCAATCGTCAATCCCCCGCCAGCATGGGCGATTCTTCGCAGCGCATGCTTGCAGGTCTGAACAGCACGCTCAGCAAGACCGTTGGCCTGTGGATGGTTGGCCGACGTCTGCCGATGATCAATTAACGCATCAACTAACACTTGCGAAAACTCTGCCTTCCACTCGCTACCCTGATCGCTGCACACCTCTGCACATGCCCCGTACCGGCCCAAGATGTGGTGCTGGAAGGCGAAGGCAGTCTGGTCGGCATGCTTGTCAGGCAGCGGGATCAACACGACATACTTCGAAAAATGCTCAACACAAATCATCGCATACGTGAAACCCCTGGGCGTCTTCTTGAACGGCCCACACAAATCAACACCCCAACGATAAAACAAACTGGAAATAGGCAGCGGGTTGAGCTCCGGAGTCTGCACCGAGAAGGTGGTGTTCACTCGGTCGCAGGCCGAGCAGTGACGAACGACTGATGCCACGTCATCTGACATGCCCCTCCACCAGTATCTTGTGAGAAGCAGCGCAATAGTGCGCCGCACACCGAAGTGTCCAGTCTCCTCGTGGGTCCGCTTGATGATCTCGGTGCGCTCCAACGGATTGGGCACCACACGTGGCTTTCCATCACCCTCAAGCCGGTAGAGCTTGCCGCCTTGGAAGCGGTACTGGCGTGCGCGACGAGCACACCTACGCTGTTCTGTTGAATCAATCCCGGGCGGGTAATCGCCCTTACGAAGGAGATGAAGTGTGTTTTCGTCGTCCCAGATGTCCGTACGTCGACCCGGAGGTGGTGGATCATCGGCTGGGACATGACTGGCAAGCGCAACAAGTGCGCCGCCCATGCTGTATGACGTGCAGTCGGCGAACGTGGAGGCAAGGCCCCCTTGCGGCTGAGAGAGCTCACGGCCCTCGGTGCAGCACGCAAATGCAGTACGATTGCCCGTCGCATCTCTGGACACGACGTGACAGATCGCGAGAATGCTGGACAAGTAGGTCACATCCGTCGCTTCAGCTAACACCGAGCAACGGTCATCATCAGACAGGCCAGGAGCGCTGGTCGCCCCAGCTTCAAATCCCAAGACAAGCTCGCATTCCCCGGGATAGAGCGCATCGTACAGTGACGTAACGCTGTTGTAGACCGGGGTGCTGGGCCGAGCGACGGTGTCAGAGCCCTTCTTCCCAATTGCCCCCGGCAGCAGCGCCCGAACTGGTTTACCCGCGTGATCGCACGGATAGTACGGAAGACGCGGTGCGCGAGCTGGGACTGGTGCCGAGTGCTCGGGGTTGAGAACATCTTGAAGCTGACGTCCCACGGGTCGGGTCGCAGATTGCGCAACCCCGTTCAGCTGATCCGAAGCCACGAAGTTCGTCCAGCATTGATACAGACAGTGCGCGTACGACCCAAAACGGGCAGCATCCGCGACCGTAGAGCCACCAAACACTGCGCTGGCAACAGGCGTATCTGACGCTGGCGGCAGCGGCGCGCATCCCAGGACACACCCAGGAGGTGACGACGAGCATAACTGCTGCAACTGTTCCATGATTGATACGACGGACTGCACACAATGCGTGGAGTCAGAATTCCAGAACGCAATAACCAACCATTGATCCCCACTCCCTGCACCCGCGAACCGTAGGTCGAGGCGGGTGACCTCGGTTACATCCTGAGGCATTGCAAGGAATGCGTTACGCCAGGCCTCTAAAGGCAGCAGGCGGGGATACGCGGCACTGAGCTGCTGCAGGCGATGAGCTGCAACCACACGTGCTGACTGACTGACGTCGGAATAATAATACTTGTTGATGGGGATGCCGTTCCGCAAGCACGCTTCACATGCCGCCAAGAGGCTCGTACAGCGTGATGCCACGAGCGGCGCGAATGAAGAAATCTGAACCAATCGACGCAGTAACGGGGTAGGGATGCTCCACCGCCCCTGACTGTTTTGCTGCGGCCAACCACTCTGCTGCCGCAGTCTGCAAACGCACCCTCGCCTCCGCACGGGAGTGATCCTCGCAGTCCGGAGGGGGTTCGAATGCTTCATATCGCCACCCATTCCAACCAGCCATGTTCTCCTCGGGAGACGGACAAAAAGCATCGCTAAACGGAGCGACCGGCCTCGCCGAGTGCATGGTTGCACAAGCCATCTGACAATCAGCCCAAGCGGCGCGTACTGACGCGGCAGCTAAGGCAGTAGGCCTATGTACTTCGTCCTCATGATCAAGGCGCGCTCCAGTATTATCAACAGCACTGGGAACCGGGTTGCGTGACAGAGTATCTGCATTTTGGTGCTTGATGCCCGGCCGGTGCTCAACTGTAAAGTTGTACTCCTGAAGCGCTAATGCGAATCGCGCGTACTGACCTGTTAGGCCTTCGGTGCTCATAAGGTACAGCAGCGGTTGGTGGTCGGTTACCAACTTGAACGGCGGTCCACCAATGAGATGATGGCGGAACATCTTGACTGCCCACACTGCTGCCAACATTTCTCCCTTATAACTGCTGTAGTTAGCTTCGTGTTTGTTGAGCGAACGACTGATGCAAGCACACATGTACTCGCGACCGTCGTCGTCGACCTGACCCAGAACTGCTCCAATGCCCTTGTTGGAGAAGTCCGTATGAAGGATGAGAGGACGATTGTAATCAATGCGGCGCAAGATAAGCCCTTCCTTAGCAAACGCATCCTTGATGGCCTGGAATGCTTCCTGCTGCTTCGGTCCCCAGACCCACGGCGCATCCTTCTTAAGAAGCTGATTGAGATCGGCCATGATCTGACTCATATGCGGGACGTAGCAGCGGTAGTAGTTGATGAATCCAAGCTGCGTGCGAAGTTCGGAAACGTTGCGCGGGGGCTGAAGCGCCATGATAGCTGCGACCTTGGCCTGATGAGGGCTGATACCGAAAGAACTGAGATTATGCCCAAGATACTCGATAACATCGGCGCCGAAGATAGACTTGTCTGGGTGAGCACGGAGCCCACACGTGGCGAGTGCGTCAAGCACAGCAGCCACGTCCTTTACATGCTGCTCCGGCGTGTCTGACCAGATCAGGACATCGTCAATGAAGGCAATACTGACGTTATCCAGCCCATTCTTTGCAAGCTCGTAGTCCATGACACGCTGAAACTTGGCGCTCGCATTCTTGAGGCCATACGGCATACGAGTGTACGCCATCAGCTTGTTGCCGACCCAGTACGCGGTCTTCGGTTGATCCTCCGGCGCTATCGGTATCTGCAAAAACCCTAGACGAAGATCGAGCTTGGAGAAGATGACAGCCTTGCCGACCCGCTGGAAGATTTCCTCGGGACGGTGAAGCCCATACTTGTCTTGCAGCGTATGTTGGTTGACCGGGCGATAGTCTTGAGCCATTTTTTTTTTTTTTTTCTGAGAGGGACGTTACAAGGACAAAGGGACGGAAGCAGACCAAGCAGCAAGCCGGGAAGAAGGCCAGACGGCAAGCAAAGACCACCACACCGCAACCGAGCCCCAGAGGCACCAACCAGAAGGAAAGGGAACCAAGCAACGCCAACCTCACAGACAGGACGGGGACAGGGACAGGGCGGCAGAGGGAGAGAAAAGCTCCCAAAGCGGCAAAACGGCACAACAAGGCCGCACCTCCTACTCCAGGCCAACAGGCGAGACGGAAGGCCAAAGACGACCCACCCACCAACAAACAACAAAAGACAAAAAAAAGAAAAGAAAAACAGCTACAAAACCAGAACACAGCAACGAGGCAAACACTACCCAAAGAAGCAGGGCAACACCCAACTGCAGCAGCCACAGAAGACACAAAGCAAACAAACGGAAGCAACAACCTGCAGCAGCCCCAGGGAACACCGGAACTCCCAACAGAAGGAGACACACCAGACCGCCCAACCGAAGGAACCCAAACCCCCCACCCCCCAAAAACAGACCCCCCAGGCTCGCACGAACCCAAAAGCAACGAGGTGCCGCCCAAGGCACAGGAGGCCAGGGCACGAGCACACCAAGGCGCCAAGCACGTCACGGCTGAACCCGGGTGCCGCTCGGTAGGGTCTCGAGCACGAGCACACCGCAGGTAAGTTCTGACACCAAATGTTAAGGCACAACATTTGGCCCGGGTGACCCGGGTTCAAGTCCTACCGGGGACGATACGAACTTACCAGCACCCCCAGAAGGTGACAATGAGGCGCTTTGGCTGGCAACAGGGAAACCTCGCAATTCCCCCCGGGAGGTCCTGGGATCGACCCCAGCCACTGGCAAGTTGTCAGGGGTGTGACGAGAAGGAGGGTGCCCACCCGTCCCTGTCCCGTCTGGGGGTTTACAAGACTCTCACCCATCCTAAGTCATCCAGCTGGCCTGTGGAGACGCCCAGAAGCCCGGCCCGCTAGCCGCTCGTGGAGTAGTGGCAGCATCAGAGGACCGCCAGACAACATAAAGAAAGGCACCCCGTCCCGAGTCCTGGTTCCTTCAGAAAAAAAAAAAAAAAAAAAAAAAAAAAGGGCCGCACAACAGGGCGCCGCTCCACCAGCCACGCCAACAGACGCCGGCCCGGCAGAGCACGAGCACGCCACGAGCAAGGGAAACGTCTAGGGCTGGTACCCTGCGGGGCGCAGCAAGCAGGCACACCCCTCCCTCGCCAACCCAACCCTGGAGGCCCTCACCCCTACAACACTGGCCCCCCTAGACCCCAGCACCCTCGAGGCCCCCACACAAAGCCGAACTGAAACCCCCTTTCACTACTGCCCTACACAAACCGGAAACGGCTCACACAACAAACCGGTGGTCGGTCCAAAGCCCAGTATCCGGATCTTTCTTAGCGGCAACAACGGGGTTTACCGCGCAAACCGTGGGTCCCGTATACTCCTTCACGATACCCGCCTTGACCAGCTCCGCTGTTTTCTCGGCAACTACCTCCTTTTCCTTGGGGCTGTAGCGGCGGGGAGGCTGAACGATGGGTTTATCGGTGTCCAAGTCCAGCCGAAAGGGACCCTGATCACCATGATAGCCAGGTAATTCCTCCATGCTGCTGCCGCAGTAATGTCAGATTAGTTTCAGCTCGCAGCTACAGCATCAGCATCAGCTCAGCCCAGCTCAGGGGGGTTTGTTGTGTGAGCAGTTTCCGGTTTGTGTAGGGCAGTAGTGAAAGGGGGTTTCAGTTCGGCTTTGTGGGGGGGCCTCGAGGGTGCTGGGGTCTAGGGGGGCCAGTGTTGTAGGGGTGAGGGCCTCCAGTGTTGGGTTGGCGAGGGAGGGGTGTGCCTGCTTGCTGCGCCCCGCAGGGTACCAGCCCTGGATGTTTCCCTTGCTCGTGGCGTGCTCGTGCTCTGCCGGGCCGGCGTCTGTTGGCGTGGCTGGCAGAGCGGCGCCCTGTTGTGCGGCCCTGCGGTGTGCTCGTGCTTGAGACCCTACCGCGCGGCACCCGGGTTCGGCCGTGACGTGCTTGGCGCCTTGGTGTGCTCGTGCCCTGGCCTCCTATGCCTTGGGCGGCACCTCGGTGCTTTTGGGTTCATGCGAGCCTGGGGGGTCTGTTTTTTGGGGGTGGGGGGTTTGGGTTCCTTCTGTTGGGCGGTCTGGTGTGTCTCCTTCTGTTGGGAGTTCCGGTGTTCTCTGGGGCTGCTGCAGGTTGTTGCTTCCGTTGTTTGCTTTGTGTCTTCTGTGGCTGCTGCAGTTGGGTGTTGCCCTGCTTCTTTGGGTAGTGTTTGCCTCGTTGCTGTGTTCTGGTTTTGTAGCTGTTTTTCTTTTCTTTTTTTTGTTTTTTGTTGTTTGTTGGTGGGTGGGTCGTCTTTGGCCTTCCGTCTCGCCTGGTGGCCTGGAGTAGGAGGTGCGGCCTTGTTGTGCCGTTTTGCCGCATTGGGAGCTTTTTCTCTCCCTCTGCCGCCCTGTCCCTGTCCCCGTCCTGTCTGTGAGGTTGGCGTTGCTTGGTTCCCTTTCCTTCTGGTTGGTGCCTCTGGGGCTCGGTTGCGGTGTGGTGGTCTTTGCTTGCCGTCTGGCCTTCTTCCCGGCTTGCTGCTTGGTCTGCTTCCGTCCCTTTGTCCTTGTAACGTCCCTCTCAGAAACAAAAAAAAGTGGCAACCCAACCATGGTGTCGTCGGGCAACGCTGCCATCCGGAAATGCGCCCACATGAGCCGTTGGAGCTCGCTGACCACCTGGGTGACGACCGCTTCGGAGGGGCAGGGCTCGGTGTCAGCAGCTTGGTGGTGGCACCAGACGGCCCACAGCCAGGTGGCCCGAAGGGCGGTCCAGAGGGTTTGCAGGCCCGGGCTGGTTGGGTACTGGCCCCAGGCGGCGGCCCAGTCTCCCAGCAGCAGTTCAACGCTCATCATTGGGGGGCCGGGCCCCCCGGTGATGGCCCCCCAGAGAGCCACCAGCCACTCACGAGCACCCTTGTACGCCGGGCAGGCCACAAAGATGTGGGTCAAGCTGTCTATGCACGGTTCTGGCCGCCATCGCCGCGGCCGCTGCTGCTGTGGCTGCTGCTGTGGCTGTTGGCAGGGTGGGTGGCTGCAGGCGGCGCGGTCCGGCCGGCCTTTGGTTGCGAGGTACAGGCCGCACGGGAGCTGTGCATGCTGCAGGCGCCACACCAGGGCCTTGGCCCGGTTGCTGGCCGGGCTGTCCCACAGCCGCTGCCAGGTCTTGTGCTTCTGGGCCGCCGCGGGTGCACCCAAGCCCGGCGGGTCTGGCAGTTCAGGCGGGTCAGGTGGGTCCGGCAGGTCAGGTGGGTCCGGCGGGGCGGGTGGGTCCACGGGGGCCAGCTGATCTGGTAGGTCCGGCGGGCTCCCTTGCAGCGGCCCTGCAGGGTGGTGGTTGATGAAGGTAGATGGCCCAGCTGTCGAGGGGCCTGCCCCTGGGTCCCCCCGGCTGTGAGGACGCCGCTGAGTTGCCGGCAGCTGAGTGACACTGGCTGTGAACGAGGAGAGTGGGTTGCAACGTGGCCGCATCCAGGCTGCAGGCTGGACTGGGTGCATCCTGAACCAGCTGCTATGGCTGGGGCCCCGATTGGCTGCATGCTGCCGTCTCCATTCCTCCTCCAGGACCGTGAGTGCACTGCGATTACCCGGGAGTGTAGGCCACGCAGCGGGCGTCAGGGGTCCTGGGCCGTGGTCTCCCAAAGCCAGGCGTGCAGCTGTGAGACGGCGGCGGGTTTCGCAGACTGTGTAGTGTACCAGTGGCAGGGTGCCATGGCCATGACTGAGGGGGTGGCACTGCACCTCGCTCCAGGGGCCCAGGAGCTGGTTCTCGGTTGGCCACAAGGCCGGCCGCTCAGCCGGTGGGGCAGCCTGGTACGCCAACCGCTCCGCCAGGGACCAGAAGCGGCGCGGTTTTTTGCCTGGCAGGACACAGGCCGCCAGCCACGCGTCAGGGGCCGCTGGCCCGGCCGCTGTTGGTTCAGGGGTGACGAGGCGGCCGCTGGGCAGGGCAGCCAGTAGAGCTCCGGACGGGCTGCGAACCCAGTTGCTGTCCAGTGACACTTGCCAATTTGCTGCTTCAGGAAGTTCTGCGGTGAGGAGGCCACCTGGCAGGAGCTGGTGCCAGTCTGGAGGCACGGCGGCCAGCACAGCCTGCAGTTGGGGGTCACGCTGGGCCAGGGCTGGGGCTGCACGCAGGGCTGCCACGGTGCACGGTGCGTCGATGGGTCCGCCCTCAGGCATACCGGGGGGCTGGAATGGCTGTCCTGTCACTGGGTCCCGAAGGGCTGCATTGTAGTACAGTGGCTCATGCAGCAGCGCCCGCGCGTCAGTGCCCTCAGGGTAAGGCAGCCGGCAGGGCTGTGAGGCCCGGAAGGATGTCACCAGGCTGGCCAGGTACGGGGGCAGGTTTGCCGGTGGGTCCACCGTCCCATACACCCAACCCCAGCCGGCGGTCCCCCGGGGGGCCCAGTTAGCGAAGAGGGAGCGCATGATCAGCTTCCAGGGCTGCCGGCCTGGTTGGGCTAACTGCGCCAGGGTCTTGCCATGCAGCGCTGCAAGGAAGGAGTCAAGGTCAATGTGGCCAACCCCGCCACACTCGTGGTCTTGGTATGCCACCACTTGTTTTTTTTTTTTTTTTTTCTGAGAGGGACGTTACAAGGACAAAGGGACGGAAGCAGACCAAGCAGCAAGCCGGGAAGAAGGCCAGACGGCAAGCAAAGACCACCACACCGCAACCGAGCCCCAGAGGCACCAACCAGAAGGAAAGGGAACCAAGCAACGCCAACCTCACAGACAGGACGGGGACAGGGACAGGGCGGCAGAGGGAGAGAAAAGCTCCCAAAGCGGCAAAACGGCACAACAAGGCCGCACCTCCTACTCCAGGCCAACAGGCGAGACGGAAGGCCAAAGACGACCCACCCACCAACAAACAACAAAAGACAAAAAAAAAGAAAAGAAAAACAGCTACAAAACCAGAACACAGCAACGAGGCAAACACTACCCAAAGAAGCAGGGCAACACCCAACTGCAGCAGCCACAGAAGACACAAAGCAAACAAACGGAAGCAACAACCTGCCCACCGAAGGGCCCAACCGCCCAACCGAAGGAACCCAACCCCCCACCCCCCAAAAACAGACCCCCCAGGCTCGCACGAACCCAAAAGCAACGAGGTGCCGCCCAAGGCACAGGAGGCCAGGGCACGAGCACACCAAGGCGCCAAGCACGTCACGGCCGAACCCGGGTGCCGCTCGGTAGGGTCTCGAGCACGAGCACACCGCAGGGCCGCACAACAGGGCGCCGCTCCACCAGCCACGCCAACAGACGCCGGCCCGGCAGAGCACGAGCACGCCACGAGCAAGGGAAACGTCTAGGGCTGGTACCCTGCGGGGCGCAGCAAGCAGGCACACCCCTCCCTCGCCAACCCAACCCTGGAGGCCCTCACCCCTACAACACTGGCCCCCCTAGACCCCAGCACCCTCGAGGCCCCCACACAAAGCCGAACTGAAACCCCCCACTGGATCCGGCTTCAGCAGTGCACGACCATTGCACACCAGGGTAGCATCTTCAGGCAGCAACGACCAGGCTGTGAAGCCATCGATGCACTTCCGCAGCGCTGCCAGCTGGGGTGGGGAGGGCTGGACAAAGGAGAAGTGGAAGGCAAGGGCATTGCCCAATACCTGCTTGGCCACGTGGACCCTGCCGACGAAGCTGAGGCCATGCCGCCGCCACACCTGCCCGATGTTGTTCAGCCGTTGGATACGGCTGGCGTAGCAGAGGTTGGCTGCCAGGGTGGTGTCAGTGGTGAGTGGTACCCCAAGGTGGCGGGGCGGCTCCTCCCCAGGGAGAGGGAATTTGGCGCCCGTTGCCTCATTCACACCCCAGACCACACGGTGGGTTCCGAGCACCAGCCCCTTGCTTTTGCTGGCATTCTCCTTGGCGTTACTGGCCCGGCAGAAGAGCTGGACCGCTGCTTTGGCGACGGGGCCGTCCTCGTCAACGTCCCGGACCGTGAGGACAGTATCGTCGGCATGGTGCGACACGGGCGGTGCAGGCTGTCCACTGGGGAGGGTGGGTGTGCGTAGCTGGCCTGAGGCGCATAGATGGTGCAGGTACACCGTGAGTGGCTCAAGCTGCAATACCCAGAGGACGGGCGACAGGGTGCTGCCCTGCTCGAGGCTGTTCCGGACCGGGAACGGGGCGGACAGCTGGCCGTTGACCACAACACGGGAAGACCCATCCGACGTGAGGAGGCGGATCCACCGCTGCATGCTGGGTCCAAATCCCTTGGACTCCACCACTCGGTACAGCCACGGACGGTGGACCCGGTCGTAGGCTTTCTCAATGTCCAGGAAGAGGAGGGCCGCGGATTGCTGGGACTGTTGCACATGCTCAGCCAGGGTCAGGTGGTACAGGATGTTGTCCCGGATATCTCGCCCCGCGATAAAGGCTGTTTGGAGCGGGTCCACCAGGTAATCCAGGGCCGGCTGGAGGCGATTGCTGACCACCTTGCAGACGATTTTGTAGTCACACTGCAGGAGGGTGATGGGCCGGTAGCTGCTGAGGTCCGGCCGAGGCAGGCGCTTCCCCTTATAGATGAGAGAGATGATCCCTTCACGCCAGCTGCGGGGCAGGGATGCAGCAGCGGCCGCCCCGGAGGCGACGGAGCCCTGGTGGAAGGCTTCATTGGCGGCTGCAAGGAGCGGCGGCCCCAGCTGCTCCCACAGGACACGATAAACCTCGTACGGGACACCATCCGAACCCGGGGCCTTGCCATTCTGGCATGAAGCCAGGGCCACCATGAGTTCCTCCAACTGGAGTTCCCCCTGGGCCCCTGCGCCATCAGAGCTGTCCCGCAGGTCGTCTGGCAGTCGCCGGCGAAGGTGGCTGAGTAGCAGGTCCTGGGCAGCGGGGTCCACCTCCCCAACTCGGAACAGGCCCGTGGGGCTGTCACTGCTGTACAGGGCGTGGGCGGCCGTGGTGATGGTCTCACCGGCATTCGCGCTGGTCAGGGGGACTGGCTCGGGCCGCCCTGGGGCGAGCAGGTGGGTGATGGGTTCCCTGACCTTAGCCTCCCGGCCGAGCTGGTGGAACCAGCCGGTGCCTTTGTCTCCATGCCGGGTGTAGGCGGCATCCAGGGCGGCATTGCGGCGGGTTGAGGCCTGGGCCACACTGTCAGCCAGCTGCTTGCAGGCATGAGCGGCGGCCAGGCTAACAGGAGAGCCAGGGGCACTGCCATGCTGGGCCGCCAGAGCTGCGGCTGCAGCCTGCTGTGCAGCACGAAGGTCGGCCACTTGCTCGTGGAGATGCTGGCGGTGGAGCTGGTCAGCCACCAGCCACAGCCGGCCTTTGACCCACTCCCAAGTTTCCCTGGCATCCACGGTGTTCCCTTGGGCTGCTGCAGGTTTGTTGCTTCCGTTGTTTGTTTTGTGTCTTCTGTGGCTGCTGCAGTTCGGTGTTGCCCTGCTTCTTTGGGTAGTGTTTGCCTCGTTGCTGTGTTCTGGTTTTGTAGCTGTTTTTTCTTTTCTTTTTTTTGTTTTTTGTTGTTTGTTGGTGGGTGGGTCGTCTTTGGCCTTCCGTCTCGCCTGGTGGCCTGGAGTAGGAGGTGCGGCCTTGTTGTGCCGTTTTGCCGCTCTGGGAGCTCTTCTCTCCCTCTGCCGCCCTGTCCCTGTCCCCGTCCTGTCTGTGAGGTTGGCGTTGCTTGGTTCCCTTTCCTTCTGGTTGGCGCCTCTGGGGCTCGGTTGCGGTGTGGTGGTCTTTGCTTGCCGTCTGGCCTTCTTCCCGGCTTGCTGCTTGGTCTGCTTCCGTCCCTTTGTCCTTGTAACGTCCCTCAGAAAAAAAAAAAGACCCTACCGAGCGGCACCCGGGTTCGGCCGTGACGTGCTTGGTGCCTTGGTGTGCTCGTGCCCTGGCCTCCTGTGCCTTGGGCGGCACCTCGGTGCTTTTGGGTTCGTGCGAGCCTGGGGGGTCTGTTTTTGGGGGTTGGGGGGTTGGGTTCCTTCTGTTGGGCGGTCTGGTGTGTCCCCTTCTGTTGGGAGTTCCGGTGTTCCCTTGGGCTGCTGCAGGTTGTTCCTTCCGTTGTTTGCTTTGTGTCTTCTGTGGCTGCTGCAGTTGGGTGTTGCCCTGCTTCTTTGGGTAGTGTTTGCCTCGTTGCTGTGTTCTGGTTTTGTAGCCGTTTTTCTTTTCTTTTTTTGTTTTTGTTGTTTGTTGGTGGGTGGGTCATCTTTGGCCTTCGGTCTCGCCTGGTGACGCTGTCGTCACCCAGGTGGTCAGCGAACTCCAGCGGCTCATGTGGGCGCACTTCCGGATGGCAGCACTGCCCGAGGACAGTATGGCTGGTTTGCCACTCTCACACATCACCGCACAGCTGAAGACAGCTCCGCTGGACGCCTTCGAAGCCTCTTGGGCGCATGAAGGTGTCCTGTGCTCTGTCGAACGAGCCGACGGGCAGGCTCCCAAGCTGCGGGTCCATCTGTCCCTCGCCCACCCAGTGCCAGCACCGCAGGCTGCAGCCACGTCACTGTCAGCGTAGGTTCAGCCACAGCAACAGCATCAGCTCAGCCCAGCTCAGGGGGTTCTTGGTCGTAGGTCTGCAGTCTCTGGCTGGTGTAGGGCCGTCGAGTAAGGGGTTATCAGTTTCAGTTTAGCGGGGGAGCCTTGAGGGTACCGGGGTCTAGGGGAGGCGGTGTTGTGGGACTGAGGGCCCCCTTTTGCTAGGTTGGCGAGGGAGGGATGGGGCGGGGAGGTGGGGGCCCTGGCTGTGGTGCCGCAGGGTGACAGACCAGGACGCGTCCCTTTGCTCGTGGCGTGCTCGTGCTCGGCCAGGCTGGCACCTGCTGGCTTGCCTGGTAGAGCGGCGCCCTGTTGTGTGGCCCTGCGGTGTGCTCGTGCTCGGACCCCTTCCTGGAGTAGGAGGTGCGGCCTTGTTGTGCCATTTTGCCGCTTTGGGAGCTCTTCTCTCCCTCTGCCGCCCTGTCCCTGTCCCCGTCCTGTCTGTGAGGTTGGCGTTGCTTGGTTCCCTTTCCTTCTGGTTGGTGCCTCTGGGGCTCGGTTGCGGTGTGGTGGTCTTCGCTTGCAGTCTGGCCTTCTTCCCGGCTTGCTGCTTGGTCTGCTTCCGTCCCTTTGTCCTTGTAACGTCCCTCTCAGAAAAAAAAAACTCACCCCCTGTGCCCAGTCCCGCTCCGAAACCAAGCTTCAATTGAAACAGCCGCCCGTCATCGCTACCACCACCAGTGCCACCGCCACTGTAAGTGGTGCTGTTGCTGCTGCTATTGTTGCTGCTGCTGGTGTTGACGTGCTGCGGTTGCGTCAGGGCCCCTGCAGGGGCCATGACGGCTGCGGCGGCGGCGGCGCTGCCGTTGCCGCCTTGATCGCCTTGGTTTCGGCGCGCCGCCAGGAGGCTATTAGCCATGCAGCGGTCAAGGCCCAGCGTGTCGACGCAGCGCTGATCGACGAACTTGTCACAGGCCATGGCGGAGTGGACGAACCTGCGGCAGCGCGCGCAGGGCCAGAGTGACCTCACTGACCCATGGGTCGCAAGTCCGAACTCGAGACTCAGTAGGTTTCCCTCTATTCTCCAGTTTATTCCATGGCGAACCCTGCATCCAATACGCTAACTCGGTAAGGTCGTACCGTACGGCATGCCGTACCTGACGATGTAACCTTCGTTGTTGTCGCTCTCGACATCCAGCATCTGGGTCATGTACGCCACGTCCACCAAGTCGTAGAATGGTGTACAGCACTGCGCGACCACGCCGTCCGCGGTCGCATTACCGCGCAAGCCCCCCGCCGCGGCAGGTGGAGGCACGAGCGGCGGCGACAACAGCCCAGGTGGCGACCCCAAAGTCCCGATGAGCAACGCGGATCCTCGGAAAGACCAGAAACCCGATGGCCCCGGGTCACAAGTCCGTATCCCCGTCCGGCGAGCCCACGCCCACCACTGCAGCCGCTGAGAGTGACGTGCGCTGGCACCGCGAGGAGGGCGATTCGGATGACGCGCTTGCTGTAACACGCCAGCAGGCCGCCCCAGCCACACGCCAAGCCGCTGTTGACCGTCCCCGCCGAGCGACCTTTTTTTTTCTGAGAGGGACGTTACAAGGACAAAGGGACGGAAGCAGACCAAGCAGCAAGCCGGGAAGACCTGATGGCGCGCTTACCTAGCTTGTGAATCTATCTCCCAACAGCGCCCGCCGCGGGACAGCAGCGCCGGTCTGTGCATGCCATGGCGGGGCTGGTCAGGTCGTCGACAACTCCAGGTGAGCCGCCCCAGGGAGCAGCGCCGACAAGCCGGTCCCGCAGCATGCATGGACAGCCACGGTAACGATGATGGCATAGCGGAAGGTGGCGACGGAGGGGCGTGACGCGGCTATGCCGGCGGACGTGGCGTTGAGCCGCATTCCCAAGAGGGCGGGCCGCGGCGCCGCCCGCTGGCTGGGAAGGGGCCGCAGGCGGCCTCCGTCCGCGCTTCCCTTGTGGTAGGACGGTAGCCCATCGCGACGTGGATAGGTTGCAGTTCAGGTCAACGCACATTCTGGCAACGAGGTCATCAATGTCAGTGTGGCCAAGAGACGGCGTGCAGACCTTCTGCTTTGCCTGGTGGCCCGGAGTAGGCGGTGCGGCCTTGTTGTGCCGTTCTTTGCCGCTAAGGGAGGTTTTTCGTCCCTCTGCGGCCCTGTCCCTGTCCCTGTCCGGACTGTGAGGTTGGCGTTGCTTGGTTTTCCTTTCCTCCTGGTTGGTGCCTCTGGGGCTTGGTCGCAGTGTGGTGGTCTTCGCTTGCCGTCCGGCTCTCTTCCCGGCTTTTTTTTTCTGAGAGGGACGTTACAAGGACAAAGGGACGGAAGCAGACCAAGCAGCAAGCCAGGAAGAGAGCCGGACGGCAAGCGAAGACCTCCACACTGCGACCAAGCCCCAGAGGCACCAACCAGGAGGAAAGGAAAACCAAGCAACGCCAACCTCACAGACCGGACAGGGACAGGGACAGGGCCGCAGAGGGAAGAAAAACCTCCCTTAGCGGCAAAGAACGGCACAACAAGGCCGCACCGCCTACTCCGGGCCACCAGGCAAAGCAGAAGGGCTCACAGAACCCCCCACCAAACAGCAACGAACCAAAGAGGCAACAAGGACAACACAACTCAAAGAAAAAAGAAGCAGGACAACACCCAACCACAGAAGCCAAAAGCACAGAAGCAAGAGACCCAGGAACAACGGCAAAGCTCAACAGGAGACGGCCAAAACAGACCGCCAACTAGAAGGAGCCCAACCCTGCAACCCCCAAAACAGGCACCCCCCACCCACAGGAACCCAAGGAACGCCAAGGTGCCGCCCAGGGCACTGAAGGCCAGGGCACGAGCACACCGAGGCACCACGCACGACACAGCCAACCCTGGGTGCCGCTCGGAAGGGTCCCGAGCACGAGCACACCGCAGGGCCACACAAACAGGGCGCCGCTCTACCAGGCAAGCCAGCAGGTGCCAGCCTGGCCGAGCACGAGCACGCCATGAGCAAAGGGACACGTCCTGGTCCGTCACCCTGCGGCACCACGGCCAGGTCCCCCACCTCCCCGCCCCATCCCTCCCTCGCCAACCTAGCAAAGGGGGCCCTCAGTCCCACAACACCTCCTCCCCTAGACCCCGGCAACCCTCTAAACTGAAACTGATAACCCCCTACTCGACGGCCCTACACCAGCCAGAGACTGCAGACCTACGACCAAGAACCCCCTGAGCTGGGCTGAGCTGATGCTGTTGCTGTGGCTGAAGCTAGTCGGACAGTGACGTGGCTGCAGCCTGCGGTGCTGGCACTGGGTGGGCGAGGGACAGATGGACCCGCAGCTTGGGAGCCTGCCCGTCGGCTCGTTCGACAGAGCACAGGACACCTTCATGCGCCCAAGAGGCTTCGAAGGCGTCCAGCGGAGCTGTCTTCAGCTGTGCGGTGATGTGTGAGAGTGGCAAACCAGCCATGGTGTCCTCGGGCAGCGCTGCCATCCGGAAGTGCGCCCACATGAGCCGCTGGAGTTCGCTGACCACCTGGGTGATGACAGCGTCGGAAGGGCAGGGCTCAGCGCCGGCCGCCTGGTGGTGACACCAGACGGCCCACAGCCAGGTGGCCCTAAGAGCAGTCCAGAGGGTTTGCAGACCCGGGCTGGTTGGGTACTGGTCCCAGGCGGCCGCCCAGTCGCCCAGCAGCAGCTCAACGCTTGTCATCGGGGGGCCGGGCCCCCCTGTGATTGCCCCCCAGAGGGCCGCGAGCCACTCGTGTACGCCCATGTACGCCGGGCAGGCCGCAAAGATGTGGGTCAAGCTGTCCAAGCACGGTTCCGGCCGCCGCCGCCTCTGCTGCTGCTGCTGCTGCTGCTGCTGCTGCTGCTGCTGCTGCTGCTGCTGCTGCTGCTGCTGCTGCTGCTGCTGCCGCCGCCGTTGGTGACACGGTGGGTGGCTGCAGGCGGCCCGGTCCGGCCGGCCTTTGCTTGCGAGATACAGTCCGCACGGGAGCCGGGCATGCTGCAACCGCCACACCAGGGCCTTGGCCCGGTTGCTGGCCGGGCTGTCCAATAGGCGCTGCCAGGTCCTGTGCTTGTGGGCCGCCGTGGGTGCCTCCAATCCCGGCGGGTCCTGGGGTCCCGGCGGGTCTGGTGGTGCCGGCGGGTCCGGCGGTTCGGGCAGGACAGCTGCGGCCAGCGGTCCGGGCGGGTCGGGTAAGCCAGGCGGGTCCAGCGGGACCAGCTGGTCCGGCAGGTCCGGCGGGCTTCCTTGCCATGGCGCGCTGGGGTGGGGGTTGCTGAAGGTGGAGGGCCCAGCCGTCGAGTGGCCTGCCCCTGGGTCCGTTCGGCTGCATGAACGCCGGTGAGTGGCCTGCGGCTGAGCGGCACTGGCTGTGAACGGGGAGGGGGGGCTGCAACGTGGCTGCATCCAGGCTGCAGGCGGGACTGGGTGCCTCCTGAACCAACTGCTGTGGCTGGGGGCCCGATTGTCCGCATGCTGCCGCCTCCATTTGTCCTCCAGGGCCGTGAGGGCGCTGCAATTGCCCGGGAGTGTAGGCCACGCAGCTGGTGTCAGGGGTCCCGGGCCAAAGTCCTCCATAGCCAGGCGTGCCACTGTGAGACGGCGGCGGGTTTCACACACTGTGTAGTGCACCAGCGGCAGGGTTCCGTGGCCGTGGCTGAGGGGATGGCATTGCACCTCGTTCCAGGGGCCCAAGAGCTGGTTCTCGGTTGGCCACAGGGCCGGCCGCTCAGCCGGTGGGGCAGCCTGGTACGCTACACGCTCCGCCAGGGACCAGAACCGGCGGGGCTTTTTGCCAGGCAGGACGCAGGCCGGGAGCCACAAATCATCGGCCGCCGGCCCAGGCGCTGCTGATTCAGGGGCCACCAGGCGGCCGCTTGGCAGGGCAGCCAACAGATCTCCGGAGGGGTTCCGAACCCAGTGGCTGTCCGGCGACACCAGCCAGTTTGCTGCCACAGGGAGTTCGGCAGCGAGGAGGCCCCCTGGCAGGAGCTGCTGCCAGTCCAGAGGCACGGCGGCCAGCACCGCCTGCAGTTGGGGGTCGTGCTGTGCCAGGGCTGGGGCAGCTCGCAGGGCTGCCACGGTGCCCGGGGCATTGACGGGTCCGCCAGGCATAGCGGGGGGCTGGAACGGCTGACCGGTCGCGGGGTCCCGAAGGGCTGCGTTGTAGTACAGCGGCTCATGTAGCAGCACCCGCGCGTCAGTGCCCGCAGGGTAAGGCAGGCGGCAGGGGTGTGTGGCCCGGAAGGACGCCACCAGGCTGGCCAGGTACGGGGGCAGGTTTGGGGGCGGGTCCATCGTCCCATACACCGGCTTGCTGCTTGGTCTGCTTCCGTCCCTTTGTCCTTGTAACGTCCCTCTCAGAAAAAAACACCGTTGCACATGGGCGGACGTTGGCGCCACCGAAGGCGAGGGCACTGACGCCGCCGATGGCTGCACGCCTCCGGAGTGGCCGCCGGCAGCGCATCCGCTCCACCACTCACTCGTGCGGCTCAAGTGGGGGAGCGGCGCGGCGCAGCCGCCTATGTGTGTCGGCGATGCTGTCGAGGATCTGCTCCTGCGCGGTGCGGGTGACGTGCGTGGAGCTCATCGACGCCGCTCCTCAACGTGTCAATGCGGCTGTCGCTGCTTGCACCTCGATGGGCTCGTCGAGGGGAGTGGCGGTCCGCGGCGACGGCGGCGGGAGACAAGGCGGGGTTTCAACGCTCGGCCTCCTGCAAGGGTAATCACATAGGTACGGGCGCGGCAGTGATTCATCGGTTGCAGTGCTTGCCAGTGTACGGCACAAACCATGGCCCTATGGCAGGTCGCACGCCAGCGGCACCCAAGCGCGCCAGGCAAGTTAATCCCGCTGCCAGGGCTGAGGCCTCCGAGACGCACCTGCTGTCGGGTCCGTCGCGGGCGCGGATGAGGCGGCGGCTGCTCCTGGCAGTAACGGTCACCCACGACCTTGCTGGCAGGAATCCGCCGGCCGCGTCGCGCCACATGCCCACTGCCGCCTCCGCGTCTGCCAGCGGCACACCAGGCTCATTGCGGCGGCGAGGGCCCGGCTCGCCCGCCTGCAGGCTGAACGTCCAGCAGTGCAGGGTGCAGCAACGTGCCGCCGCAGTGCGCCAGGGCGCTGCTTGCCGGTGGGGCCGACAACGGTGACTCTTTTGCTTCTGCTGCTGCTTCTGCTGCTGCTGACGGCGCCGTCTTGTACAAACGACCGCGTGGACCGGCACCTGCAGCAGCGGCCTTGCAAGACAGCCGGTGTTAATCCATCGTGTGTACGGCAAGAAAATCCGTCTGGAAAGGGCGACGCCAATGCGCGACATTGATTGCAAGATCTGAAGAACAGCGGCTGCGCTGTGAACGACGGACGACTTGGCTTACGAACATGCCTCACACAACCACTGCGAAACACCGCATCCAGGTCACCCACCGACCCGCTATGCAGGCACCGCACAACGTAAGTATACTGAGTTATGCTGGGTGTGCCCGGGTTCGTTCTTCGGGTTTATTCCTTTTTTCAAACCCACCGACCCACGGGTCACCGCGCTTAATCCCGCACATTTCCCCCTACGACCCCGCACGGTATGATCCTACCTGGCATGACCTGCTTGACGCCGGCGCCGCCCGTCAGCAGAGCCGTACGAAATCAAGCTTATGCAGACGCACAGCAAGCACCCATCGCGATTCCATGCAAGGCTAGCAGGCAGGAGGTTGCAGGACGCTGCCCAGAGGGCGATCATTCAAGCAGTGCGCACGTGAGCGATCCAAGTTCCCCGACCCCGGCCTGCAGGTGACCCATGCAAGTCCCCAGACCCAGCGCGCGCGCAGGAATACAACCTGTGTCTCTGTGTTGATGCGCCAGAGCGCAACCAGCAGCGCATCTTGAGGGGGACTCGACGCCGAGCGGCCACTGCGTAGCCATGCTGGAATGAAGCTTATTTCCACCAGCGTCACCACCAGAGCTGTCCTTGATGGCCGCCAACCGTGTCCGCCAACACCCCGCGCCCGGTGTGCATCCAGCATCAGAACGAATCTTGGCTCTTTGGTCGCCATTATTACGGCGCATGAATGTTTGACGAAGGCGTGCATTCTGGGCTTCCACCTGCAGCTGCGGCGATGCACGATACCGGTGTCAGAAATTCATGTGTACGGCATGGTTGGAAGGATGCGTGGCAGTTATTCTAAGGCGCGGGGTCTATGACTTCACCCATGAGCATTAGATAGCCGAAAATTACATTGCGCAGTGGCTGTGTGCCGCAGGGTGCGTTTCCAATGCAACCTCACAATTTACATCTTGTGCATGACTCCAGCACCTACATAATATTCCCAAACCTCAACAAGTGATATTTACCTTGTCTGATAGGTTGTTCTTGTAGCAGCTACAAGACCTCCACTTGGAAATGCTGATGTCGTCAGGCTGCCAGTTGCCCCTGCGCACGAAACGCAACCGTCACCGCTCCGGGTGTAAATGATATATAAGATACATGTTGCATGCCATCTGTGGGCTGGTGCATCTGTGGGCTGGTGATGGGGACCGAAAGGCGACGTCGGCTGTTCCAGGATACGGTACGCCATGTGCTTCCGAGTCGTAGAGCCCGGCCAGTGCGTAAGACTTACCAAAATTCATTGCCTGCCAAGACTCAGGTTGTGCCCCATATTCCCATAAGCTGCGTCCAGCTGCAAATTCAGGCCAGGTTGCAGGCGCAGGAAATTTGCGATTACTATTAGGGACACATTACCGTTTCTGAGACTTTTTTTGAGAAATAATAATGGTGTATGCCCTGGGTTTTTTCCCCATTGTCGACGCCGTACCCATTCAGACGAAATTGAGGGCCTCACAGAAGGTAACTATAACATTAAAAATGTAAATTAAATTGCGAGCAGAAGTAGTATCGTGGGCAACCTGTCACGCTATTCACGGGCGACAAAACCGGTTGACAGGTCACCAACGCTGCCGCGACTGCGCGGACAAGGGCTGGCATGCCGCAAAGCCGCGCTACACTAAACATATCCCACCATCGCACGTTCGCGCCTATGGCGGCGCATGTTGGGGGTAATGTGATGGCATGTTTGTCGGGATGTTCAGCTGCAAGTTGACCGGCAGCGCCGTCCAGGCCCGAAACCGCATCAGCAACGGTCCATTCGTACCCTCCGCGGGGCTTCACCTCTTACAAAGCCGCAGGCACAGGCCCGTCAAGCACAAACGTAAAATGACCTCCCTCCCGGGACCGCGTGCCATGACACTCGCCAGCGATGCTGGCCAACCGCAAACCGCCGGCAAACCGCCGCACGTGGAGAGAACCCTCCTTGCGCTCCGTCCGCCTTGCACTGCGCTGCAGCGGCGCTGCCGCCACGTGTGCGAGCAAGGACATTCCACATCACGAAACGAAGGAGCGCACACTCAGCGGCGGCGCGGGGTGGGGTGGGGGTGGACGGTGGAGTCGGCCCTTCCAAGGCACACGACCAGGCTGTAATCCAGATCTAGATCCAGAGCCCGAAGTCGCCATCGCCATCGCCATCGCCATCGCCGTCACCTGCACCGCCGAACCTGCAGCTGCCTATCGTTCTTGATGACATGGAGTCAGTCGCCCACATCCGCCATTCCAACAGCGATGGCAGCGGACCCCCTCCCCCTCCCCGTCAGCAGCGACAGCTTTCAGTCCCGGCAGCCACCTTCGGCCAGTGTACTGGCAGTCAAACCGCACCGCCGACGGCCGCTCTGCCCCCCTCCTCCCCCGGCGTCCCCTTGCACTGTAGATCCACGACAAAGCAACGGACTGACAAAGCAACGGAGCGATCAAGGTCATGGAGCCTTCGCGCGGCTCAGCTACCCACCCGTAAGCGCAGCTCAGCCGACAGCTCAATCTCCGTACAAGCACTTGGTTTACAACGACTACCGTACATGACCGTACGCGATCCAATGTTGGTCCTGGTAAGGCTTGCGCCAACTCCCTCCATTCTTCCTCTCCGCGATGCTATTCGCGCAGGCCCGTCCTGGTCGTATACGACTCGTGTTATCTGGCTCAGGTCGGCGCCATGCAGGTACCGTACGTCAGCACCGGTCTGATGCACATGCCCTGCGTAGTATGTGTGGCTTAATGGGTGCATCCTCAATTGCTTGCAGGTACGCATGCCTCGCACCTTCACCTCCAACGGCGAAGACAGTCTTCCCCGTGGTGGAGCGATGGTCGGCAGCACCTTTACCCAGCAAGCAGGCATCGCGATGTCCGGCGGCTGCAAAGGAGATCGGGTTCGATTTCGTCATGCGCATCTCAAATGAAGATTCTTAAACCCATAACGTTTATTAGGGCTCTGGTGCGCTGGTCGTTTAGTTACCCTCCGCCCGCTACCGCCCCCTTCCTCCTTGGCGCCCGCGGCGGCGGTGGTAGCAGCAATGCGATTGTGGGGGTGGGCGAGGCGGGGAGCGAGGCTGAGGCAGCGACGGCGCTTGCGCGGTCGACGGCAACCGGTGCAGGTGAGTTGTGGTTGAGGTTGTTGTGGTGACCGTTTCGTGTCGGTTGTGATGGTCATGGCGATGGAGGGCGATGGGCGTCTGTTGTGGCGCAGTGGGATACGATCGCCCACGAGCGGGGCGGGTCTACGTCACAATGGCGCGAATGCTACTTGATTGCCGGTTCTTCCAAACATTGATTACCCTCACTGCCACCACGTTCTGCTGCCTTACTAGTTCCCCCGCCTGTCCTTTCCCCCGCTGCGCCTGCCGCGGGTCCCCGCACAGGTCGTCTACGTCAACTTCTTCCGCGCCGACCGCCGGGACAACTTCGCCCTGCACCCCTTCAACTGCAACCAGCAGAAGGCACTCCTGGCCAGCGTTAGCCCCGGCGGATCTCCATGCTACACCACGGCAGTTCTTATTCCGATCATATGATTTGGGGACAGCGACATTGATCTTGGTTGCGACTGCCGTACTCTGCCAAGCAAGCATAGAAGCATTACCTCATAGATTCGTGCACAAATTTTAAAACAGCGGGTCTATTTACTATCAGGAGTCCTTGTGAGAAATGGCACCAGCTTATCTCTACATTTCGATAGTGCAATTCCAATCATGGGCGACAAGGCGGGGTTCACCTCTGTCTTGTTCTCCGTGGTCTTCAAACCTTGCACGCGGCTTGAAGTTGCATGCACAGATCAACGTTGCGCGCCAGAGATGAATGGATATCGTTGGAAATAGCCATTTGTTTCCAACTGTCGTCCTATTCAAATGCAGAGCGGACACATGTTAATACGAACGACCTCGTTTGCTTAAACATTGCCGCACTCCGAGTTTATAACCGAATACATAGCTTCGCAAGTTCCGGGCTTAGGATTTTCGTTACTGAAACCATGGCTGCCTTAAGCCCTCTGAAACTGAGATGCAATTTAGGCGCAAGTTGTCATTCCTCGCAGCAAGTTATGAAGATACGATTGTTGCGCACGCGGCCCTGGCAGCTGCGCTGCAACTTTGTGGCTCAGCAACGACAGCCAAAAACATCATCGGGCGCAGAGGGGAAGCATCTCAATTACAACCGTCGTAGTCTTCTGCTTGCTATCTTCCCGCTTCTGTCCGCGGGTCCTGCTTTTGCTGACCTTGGTATGTTTGAGCAAACGTCATGGGCGCAATCTCGTACCCCCTTCTCGGCGCCGCGGACTCTACAACAGCGCTATCATCTACACTCTTGGCTGACACTTGCGGGTGCTCTCAGCCCCTCTGTCACATCCTGAGGTCCATTCGCTCCGTTGTGTGTACGTCACCACCCTGTAGGGGCCGAGCCCCTCCCTGTTTCCGTCATCGTTCCGGATCAGACCCCTGACCAGTCAAAGTACGACCCCACGGTGAGGTGCCTCGGGGGGCGGTCAACCATGACGCTTCCTGGGCACGGGAGCCATCTTCTTACATGACTTGGGCAGGGCCACATCGGACACTTCGGCGGGGGCTATCATCGAACAGTATCTGGGCAGGGTCTATCTGGCTGGGACGCATCTTCCAGCAACTTCCCACGAAATGATCCGCTTGAAATTAACTGGGTTATCATGGTGTGGACGGAGGAGGGAGGCAGCTGAGGTGGCTACGTACCCTGCTCCCGCGGTGTGGGTTGGTCGTGTGCAAGCCCCACGCTTGAGGAAAGGAAACGGGGCTGGGGAGCAAGCGGGCTGGGGAAATGGGGGCACAAGGGAGCTGGTGGTCTGGCTGCGGGAGGTAAGGGTTGTAGAGCGGCGGTGAGCTGCTGGTAGGTGTAGCCCTTGCCCTGGTGGTCCACATCCACTACCTGTGGCTGCCGGCCTCGCGCTTGGGGCCCCGCCTCTAATTAGCTTCGGTGCTGAGGGGTGAGGTGCGGAATCTCTCTCGTTGCATTACCACCACCCCACACTTACGCTCACGTTACTGCAACTCGTTACTGCCGCCGTACCCCCTGGCAGGATCCCGACCTCCGTGAGGCAGCCGTGCTGCTGCAGCGCGCCCTGAACGCCCCCAGCGTTGAGGCGGAGGAGGCGCTTTGGAGCGAGGTCATTGACAAGTACGGGAGCATGAACAAACCCTGGGTGCCAGACGTGGTGAGGGGGCTGTAACGGAGGCAGGTGTGTGATATCACACCAAATACGGATACCATCCTGTGCTCGTCTTCTTGATCTTGTGCAACGACAGGTTGGTAAGACAGCAGTAGTGGCATTGGCTTTTTTTCCATACATGGATTGCCTGGGGAAGGATCATCCGGGATGGCATCCGTCAACGGGCGATGGGGTGTTAGGGGCTGTGTGATGGCGGGACTGGGGGGCTCGGGGCCGTCCGGGAGGTAGCTGGCCTGGTTACATGTCGTTAAGCCTATAGCAAAGCATAAAGTAGACCGTCTCCGCAATGGGAGGGTCGAACCATGAACATACGCGCTACGGCCCAAACCGTGGCCTACCCGCGCCTCCAGCACGGTGGCGCTGTGTAGGAAGGCGATCAAGATGCCGGCATTGCTTGCTTCCCGGCTTCATCCTACCCACGCACTGCCGTCTCTGCCTCTACCCCGGCCGGCTGCATCCATGTTTGGTGGATGTGCCGTACCCTTGGGCGCCGCGGTTGACTAAGTGCAGGTGGGCCGGGCCTGGGGCAACCGGGGCAACGCGCGCAGTCGCCAGGGTCGACTACAGGAGGCGCTATCGGACTACAACACCGCCATCGCACTGTGCCCTTGGTCGGTCGACCCCGTGCTGAACAGGTGGGGGGAAGGGCGGGGTCAGGGAGGAAGAAAGCAGGAAGGGGAGGGTTGGCAGAACTGGGCAGAGGGGTTTAGGGATGCTTAGATACATGCAGCGGGTGGTGATGATGTCCGGGTGGTATAACTGCCTCAGGGACAAAAGGACGAAAGTGTGATATCCAGTGGCCGAGAGCTAAAGGATTCCGGTACCTGAGGCCGGCGGGGTGCCGGCTGCCGCAGGGTTGCCCACCTATGGATGGGGGTTGCCGGCGTATGGATGGGGAGGGATTCAACGTGGGTAGCTAATGAAGGGAGTGGGACAGGGAGGATGACGCGACGGAGCTACCTTGCCCGGCACATGCCCCCCCACCCGCTGCCCGCCATCTGCCGCTATGACTCTTTCCCGCGCGACATCGCGGTCAGGGGTGTGGCCCTGGAGGCTCTGGGCCGCTTCGAGGAGGCGGTGGTGGACTACCGGGCTGTGCTGGCGGCCAGCCCTCAGGACCCCGCGGGCTGGAACAACCTGGGCAACGCGACGGGTGGGTGGGTGTGGACTGTGGAGGGAGGTGGATCGCTGGGTGGGTGGGTCGAGGGAGGGGTCCCGGCCGTCTCTTCAGGGGTGACATGGGACCGCCGGGCAGTGCGCAGGGCGGCGACCCGGGGACCATCTCGGGAGGGATGGGTTGAGATTGGGATGAAGTCGGGTGGCATGGGATTCAGAGGTTAGGCCAGACGTTGGCTGCAAAACCTGACACGGAATACGAAATGGGTCATGGATAGAGCAGCGGCCAGCGCCCCGATGGAAACGGTTGATGCGGTCGGACATGAAACGTAACACCCTCGGCACACAGCCCGGGGATGATAGGTATGTCAACGGTTGCATTGGAGTACGAGTGGGCGGCTGGGTGGGCTGCCGCACTCAGCGCGTTTCTGCACTAAGGCACTCTGCGCGCTGAGGCCTGATCAGGCAACCGCCTATATTCCGGGGCAGCTCTCAGGTCTAGTTGCAAGGGTCCTCCTTTCCAGTCCCCACCGGTGAGAATCTCTCTATCTCGGCGCGGTGTTGCCCGTCCCCATACTGCCCGCAGGAGGTCTGGGCCGCTGGGATGAGGCAGCCGAGTACTATGGGAGGGCGGCACAGCTGTCGCCCAACTTCGCGTTCGCGGGGGCCAACCGGGCAGTGGCGCTGTTCGAGGTGGGGCGCACGGAGGAGGCCATCCGGTGAGGTTGGGCTTGGCAGGTGGCGAGGGGCGGAGGGCGAGGGAGAGAGAGCGAAAGGGGAGGGGAGGGAGGGCAGGAAGCAGGGAGAGAATGTGGTTTCGTTTAAGTGTATGGCAGTGGGAAGGGGAAGGGACAAGGGGTATAACTCGGTGAACTGCGCATCGGCGGATGGAGGCAAGAGGTACCCCGGCGAGGGGAGGCGAGGGGAGCCCGGGGATGGTAACCACCACCCCTTGACTTCACGGTGTGCCGCAAGGTGGATCCACCACCCGTTTGGCCTAACTGCCCACATTCCCACACTCGGCCTGCCATCCTGCGGTCATGTTGACATCCACACCTGCACAACAGAACACGAAATCGCGCACACCCACCCGCACACTGTCCGTCGGTCGGTCGGTCGCACCCTGTCTCTCCCCCGGGGTGCCGGTAAGGTAGGTACCCACTCCCGTGCCGGCTCCTGCGCCCTGCTCGCAGTGAGATGCGCGCCCTGCTGCGGCGCTACCCCGACTTCAACGAGGTGCGGGCGGCGCTGGCGGGGGCGCTGTGGTCCATCGGCAAGGAGGGGGACGCGGAGAGCCAATGGTGAGGGACTGGGAGGGGGGAGGGAGGGAGGGAGGGGAGGCCGCCGGCTCGGGAAGGCAGTGCGAGCGAGTGGAAGGGAAGGGGGATCCGGATTGGGCATTTTGTGTTGGGGATGGTAGTTTGTGGTGGTGATGGTGGAAAGCAGTGCATGTGCGGAAACGGGGAGAGGGGCTATTGGGGATTGGGGCCATCAGCCCAGCGAGGGAAAACGAGGGGATGGTGCAGAGGTGTACGGCGTAGCCGCCCAGTATGGGTTGCGCTCCAGGCGTGCAGCCTGCGTGCTAGTTTGGCTGCCCGCCATGGAGTGCCCGGACCCCGTGATTTTGGAGAAGCACCAAGGCGCGAGATGAGCTGGGCCCCGCAAACCACGGCGTTACAGACCGGAGACATCGGGAAGCTGGAGGGGCTACCGACGGCGCCTGCTGACTCAGCTCACCCAATACGGTACCCTGAACAAGTCAACATGGGTGCACCGTGCACGCGCTTGTCTCGACAGGCCCAGCTCCGCAGGCCAACCTGATGGTCGCCTCCCTGGATCTTACTTGAAACGTTTCGTTAATCTCCGTACACTGCCGTACATGTGTCCCTCCCCCACAGGGCCCGTGTGGACGACCCTCGCTACCGCGACCCCGTGTGGCTGAGGACCAACCGCCGCTGGCCGCCGCGCATGACCGACTCGCTGGAGGCCTTCCTGCAGCTCAAATCGCTGTGAAGCGGATGTGCCGGAGGAGGAGGAAACGGAGGTTCGAGGTGGTGGCGGTTGCGGATCGAGGCACGCTGAGCTGGGGTGATCGTGATCTGATGGCTGCATGTGCAGTTCTTCTTGACCGACCTGATCATGCAGATGCGCGCCATCAATAACGGCATCACGTCCAGTAACCGTGATCGGTCCTGGCATGGCCAACGCCGCCGTCCCGTTCCCGGAACACAAATGTCCATGTATCATAATCGCTGGCACCGTGTCCCGCCTGTGGCCGCCGCCATCAACTGGCACACCTCAGCGTGCACCTACCGCGCATGTGAAGCACGAGATCGAGCCTTCGCGGCTTCAGCGAGTGCCCAGCCCCTCTCCTCGCCGCTCGCCTCTGTGGTGTCAGTTGCTGCGCCGTGCAGCTGCTTCCGCGCTGCTATGCACTGGCTGGCTGTGCTGTTTGCGCATAAACGTCAGGCAGGCAGGCAGGCATACCCCGGCCAGGACCTCGATTGCCAAACGGTCAGGGCTAGTCGCCACAATACCAGCTGCGCTGACAAACGGCGAGAGGATGGACGGCGAGAGGGTGGCCTGCCAATGCCAATGCCGCCGCGGCTTGTCGGAGCGCACGCGGGTCGCAACCCATCCCGACGACAGCCGGGGGGGAATTTTTCACTACTTCGAAGGCAGAGCGCGCGCTGTGGGTGGGAGAGGCCATGCGTGGAGTGCCGGCGACTGTGCGAACGTTTTTGCCGAACACTTTTGACGGTACGAGATAGTAGTGCGGGATTACACGAAGGGCAGCTGCACATTCCGGTGTCTGGTGGCGGCACATGCCGGTCGGTATCAATGTACGACAGGTACAGCGCCCCCGCGCGTGTGACAGGTCGGGTCCGGTGTGTGGTAATAGTGCCAGCTGGCGCTGATTGGAGGTGTCGGGTGCGTTACAAGTGTTGTATGAGCTCGTAGGTAAAACCACCTCTTGAGCACCTCCATTCCGCGGAGTATGCTTACCAACCTGATCCGATTCGGTCTTGGCTGTTGGCCGTTGGCTGTCAACCGACCCGTAGCGGTGCTAACCGCTTTCCCCGGGCCATGATGAGGATATGCTCATCACGATGCGAATGTGGTTTGGTCGTTGGATGAACTACCGTATAAATCTTTGCACGTCTGATGCTGACAAATGTGTGACCCAGCGCCCTCTACAACACGAAAGCGGGGGGCCCAACCAACCCCACCGCCACCCTATGGCAGCCTCCCTTCTGGCCCAACTGAAGCCGAAGCCGCCGCCGCATCCACCGCCGCCTCCTCCCCCTCCTCGGGACTCCCTGCGCTGCACTCCACTCCTGGGTCGGGCTACGGGCCCGGCAGTCCCTGCAACCCGCACTGCGTCGGTCGTAATGCCGCCAACCCGCCATGCCGATGTGCAGATGCAGGCGATCACACGCGGCCATCAGATCACGATCACCCCAGCTCAGCGTGCCTCGATCCGCAACCGCCACCACCTCGAACCTCCGTTTCCTCCTCCTCCGGCACATCCGCCTCACAGCGATTTGAGCTGCAGGAAGGCCTCCAGCGAGTCGGTCATGCGCGGCAGCCAGCGGCGGTTGGTCCTCAGCCACACGGGGTCGCGGTAGCGAGGGTCGTCCACACGGGCCCTGTGCGTGGGGGGTTGTAAGATCCAGGGAGGCGACCGTCGGGTTGGCCTTCGGAGCTGGGCCTGTCGAGACAAGCACGTGCACGGTGCACCCATGTTGACTTGTTCAGGGTACCGTATTGGGTGAGCTGAGTCAGCAGGCGTCGTCGGTAGCCCCTCCAGCTTCCCGATGTCTCCGGTCTGTAACGCCGTGGTTTGCGGGGCCCAGCTCATCTCGCGCCTTGGTGCTTCTCCAAAATCACGGGGTCCGGGCGGGCAGCCAAACTAGCACGCAGGCTGCACGCCTGGAGCGCAACCCATACTGGGCGGCTACGCCGTACACCTCTGCACCGGGCACGGTGGGGAGCCATATCCCGAACGTGGCCCGCCACCCGGTCATCCGTCCCCGTGCCCCTGCCCCATGCTTACTCCCCCTGTCGTACATGCCGTACATGTCATACGGCCTCCCGTCCCCGTCCCATATCCCACTTCCCCTCGTCCGCCCCGTCCTCTTTCGCGCCGCGCTGCCGCCCCGCCATTCTCGCATACTGTCTTCTTTCTGATGTTTGCTTTTGTCGTTCTTCGCAATCGTTGCCACCCTCGCTCACTCCGTTCCTCGGCTTCCCTCCCTGCATCGCCATGGCCCTGGACATCGCTCGCGGCGCGGCTACTCCGTCTACCACCACAGGTCGGTAACGTATCTGTCCTTTCCGGGTTGGGTTGGGTTCGCAGTTTGCTTGTTGTGGCACTGCGGCAGCGCGGCCGCGCCGCCACGCGCCCGCGCGCGGTCTCTATCTTTTCGTTTGCTCTGCAGGTACCGCACCCCGTATTAAGTATACTGCGTTATGCTGGGTGTGCCCGGGTTCGTTCTACGGGTTTATTTATTTTTTTCAATTTAACCTCTGCACCATCCCCTCGTTTTCCCTCGCTGGGCTGATGGCCCCAATCCCCAATAGCCCCTCTCCCCGTTTCCGCACATGCACTGCTTTCCACCATCACCACCACAAACTACCATCCCCAACACAAAATGCCCAATCCGGATCCCCCTTCCCTTCCACTCGCTCGCACTGCCTTCCCGAGCCGGCGGCCTCCCCTCCCTCCCTCCCTCCCTCCCCCCTCCCAGTCCCTCACCATTGGCTCTCCGCGTCCCCCTCCTTGCCGATGGACCACAGCGCCCCCGCCTGCGCCGCACGCACCTCGTTGAAGTCGGGGTAGCGCCACAGCAGGGCGCGCATCTCACTGCGAGCAGGGCGCAGGAGGCCGTACACCTAAAATACTACGGCTGTACACTACTAAAATACCACATTCTCTCTCTGCTTCCTACCGTCCCTCCCCTCCCCCTTTTCTCTCCCTCGCCCTCCGCCCCTCGCCACCTGCCAAGCCCGACCTCACCGGATGGCCTCCTCCGTGCGCGCCACCGAACGCGAAGTTGGGCGACAGCTGTGCCGCCCTCCCATAGTACTAGGCCGCCTCACCCCAGCGGCCCAGACCTCCTGCGGGCCGTGTGGGGACGGGCCAGGACAGCATGAGCACCACCGCGCCGAGATTGAGAGGTTCTCACCGGTGGGGGCTGTAGGGAGGAGGACCCTTGCAACCAAGCATGAGAGCTGCCCCGGAATGAAGGCAGTTGCCTGATCAAGCCTCAGCGTGCAGCGTGCCCTTGCGCAAGTGCTAGAAGCCCGAGAGTAATAACGGCACTCCACCCAGCCGCCCACTCGCCCTCCAATTCACCCATTGACGTACACATTATCCCCGGGCTATGTGGCGAGGGCGTTACGTTCCGTGTCAGGTTTTGACGCCTACGTCTGGTCTTATCTCAGAATCCCATGCCACCCGAACTCATCCCGCAACAGGGGAAGGGCCCCCCGATCGCCGCCCTGCACACATGCCCGGAGTTCCCATGCAACCCCTGAGGAGACGGCCGGGACCCCTCCCTCGACCCCCCCTCCCTCATACTCAGTTTAGGACCTTTGCTCTGGCAGCAGCGTAGCTTGAATATCTCTAGCAATTTCCAATATCCATACCACCCACCCACCCAGCGATCCAACTCCCTCCACACCCACCCTCCCGTCGCATTTCCCAGGTTGTCCCAGCCCGCCGTTTCCAGAGGGCTGGCCGCCAGCACAGCCCGGTAGTCCGCCACCGCCTCCTCGATGCGGCCCAGAGCCTCCAGGGCCACACCCCTGACCGCGATGTCGCGCGGGAAAGAATCACAGCGGCAGATGGCGGGCAGTGAGCCAGGAATGCGCCGGGCAGGGTGGCTGGAGGATTTTATTCCCGTCATCCTCCCTGTCCTACTCCCTTCATTAGCTACCCTCGTTGAATCCCTCCCCATCCATACGCCGGCAACCCCCATCCATAGGCGGGCAACCCTGCGGCAGCCGGCACCCCGCCGGCCTCAGGTACCGGAATCCTTTAGCTCTCGGCCACTGGATATCACACTTTCGTCCTTTTGTCCCTGAGGCAGTCATACCACCCGGACATCATCACCACCCGCTGCATGTATCTAAGCATCCCTAAACCCCCCTGCCCAGTTCTGCCAACCCTCCCCTCCCTGCCTCCTTCCTCCCTGACCCCGCCCTTCCCCCCACCTGTTCAGCACCGGGTCGACCGACCAAGGGCACAGTGCGATGGCGGTGTTGTAATCGGACAGTGCCTCCTGTAGCCGACCCTGGCGACTGCGCGCGTTGCCCCGGTTGCCCCAGGCCCAGCCCACCTGCACTTAGTCAACCGCGGCGCCCAAGGGTACGGCACAGCCGCCGGACATTGATGCAGCCGGCCGGGGTAGAGGCAGAGACGACAATGCGTGGGAAGGAGGAAGCCGGGAAGCAAGCAATGCCGGCATCTTGATCGCCTTCCTACACAGCAGCTTCAGCTTCCACCGTGCTGGAGGCGCGGGTAGGCCACGGTTTGGGCCGTAGCGCGTATGCTTGCGGTTCGACCCTCTCATCACTCAGATGGTCTACTTCCTCCGTTGCTATAGGCTTAACGACATGTAACCAGGCCAGCTGCCGCCCGGACGGCACCGATTCCCCCAGCCCCGCCATCACACAGCCCCCTGACATCTCATCACCCGGTTGACGGATGCCATCCCGGATGATTGTTTCCCAGGCAATCCTGATGTATGAAAGAGAAGCCAATGCTACTACTGTTGTCTTTCCGACCTGTCGCTGCACAAGATTACGAAGACGAGCACAGGATGGTATCCGTATTTGGTGTGATATCACACACCTGCCTCTGTTACAGGCCCCCACTCGCTACAGCCCCGGCTGCCTCACCAAGTCTGGCACCCAGGGCTTGTTCATGCCCCCGTACTTGACAATGATCTCGCTCCAAAGCGCCTCCTCTGCCTCAACACTGGGGGCGTTCAGGGCGCGCTGCAGGAGCACAGCTGCCTCGAGGAGGTCACGATCCTGCCAGGGGGTACGGCAGTTGTAACGAGTTACAGTGGCCTCCGGGTACAAGACACGGAAACGGGCAAGGGGCACAAAGAAAGGGCACAAAAGAAAACAAATACATGTGTATGGTGGTGACGGTGGTAATGCAGTCCGCGAGATCCGCATCTGACCTGACCCCTCAACACCACAGATCGTCCGAGGCGGGCCCCAAGCGTGAGGCCGGCAGCCACAGGCAGTGGGTGTGGACCCCCAGGCCAAGGGGCACACCTACCAGCTGCTGACTGCCGCTCCACAACCCTTACCTCTCGAGGCGGCCCGCAGCCAGACCACCAGCTCCCTTGTGTCCCCATTTCTCCAGCCCGCTTGCTACCCCATCCCACGTTTCCTCTCCTCTGCTGCACCCCATGCCCGGTCAAGGCGGATTGCCACCGGCGCCCGATGCATCTCACCGTGGGGTCGGACATGGACTGCTCAGGGGCCTGATCCGGAGCGATGACGGGTGTAGCTAGCGGCTCGGCACCTACTGAGAGGTGACATCCACACAGGGGAGCGCATGAACACCAGCGAGATGTGGGGATTAAATTGAAAAACGAAATGTGGGGAGCACCCGCTTGTGCCAGTCGAGAGTGGAGATGAGTGCCTAGGGGTGAGGCCCCAAGTACCCGAGCAGGAGGTAAGAGAATGAGGACGAGTAGCCTTTGTCCGTGTCTGCCCCGGGGTGAAATTGGCCAATGTCGGTTACAGCTGGACCCGCGAACAAAAAGCACCATGCAAAGCTCACTGCTACATCCAGCAGAGGCGGGGGTGCTTGCCGTACCTGCGCCGTCTTGCACCTCGCCATACGTGATGGGTGATACACGGACAGCACAGGGCCCCCTAGGCCTATCTGCGGGCGATCTATGGGGCGCACTGGTGGCGGGCCCAGTTGGCCCGTCCGTGCCCTCTTTCACGGGTCCAGGTGTGACCTGCTGTTGCTGCTCATGCTGCCCATGCAGCTGCAGCAGCTGCTGCTGCATCCGCATCGCACCCTGCTCCAGCTGCTCCTGCCGCTGTGGGGCCCCTGGGGTCTGTACAACCAGCTGGCCACCCTGGAGGGCCAGCCTTGCCGATGTGCCCAGGCCAAGCTCCTTGACGAGTGCGCCGACACCCTTGCCGCTGAAGGTGCAGGTCCCATCCGTTAAGGTCAGCTGGACCTCGTGGGCCGCAGTCAAGGGGCCTGCACCGCGGGTGTGCAGCTGCAACCTCTCGCCCATACCGGCCAGCGGCATATGGATGTGGGCCGCCGACAGCACATCACTGACATCCTGCTCACTGCCGCACATCTGCAGCCCGCGGTTGCCCACACGCAGCATGGCTGCCGCCGGGGGTTGGAGGCTGCCCTCGGGGTTGGCCGTGTTGGGGTTGGCTGCACTGCGGTTGCCTGCATCCCTGGTGGTTGTGGCGATGGCATTGACGTTGCTCGCAGCCGCAGCCGCAGTGCTGCAGCTGCCACCACCATCACTGCGGGCGTCCTCGTCACTGTCACTGTCGGCATCGTCACTGTCATCATCATCACAGTACTCTCCGTCGTCGTCGCTGCTGCTGCCACCACCACCCACTGACCCACGGGTCGGGCCCTTCAACAGCGTCCTGGTTGGGGCCGATGAGGGCTCACCCGCACATGCCCCCTCAAGGCGGAAGTATAATCGCGTATCCGGGACAGCCTGCTGCTGTGGCTGCGACGGCCGCTGCGGGTGCGGCTGCTGCTGCTTCGGCGGCGGCTGTTGTGGCCGCAACGGTGGTTGAGCTGAATGCGGCAGTTGGGAGGTTCCCCTCGCACCTGATGCCGTCCCCGGACCACTAGCAGCCAACAGCACTAAGGTGCGAATGCCGGAAGATGCACCGCGGCTGGTCAACCAGGCACGCAGCCCTTTGGAAAAGCCCCAATGTATCTGGTATCCTGTGTCTGATGGGCTTATACGTGATGACAGCACAACCCCGTCCGGACCGGGGCCCTGCTCGCGAGCGACCTGTGGGTCAAGCTGCACTGGAATGGCAGCTGCCTCCAGCTTCCGTGAAACGTCCATGCCCACAAGGGCATCCATGACCCGCAACGGAACGATCATTCCATCGCGGAGCCAATCTTTGGACACTTGGATGCGGCAGAACTTGTTCCCAGCAGCGGAGGCGCGCTTCATAGCACTGGCGTTGGACAGCACCAGCTGACCATCCCGCCGCCTTGTTAGCAGAATGTGGTCGCTGGCCTGGGCCTGCAGCGCCCGAAGCACGGCGGTTGCGCTTGAGATAGTCACACATCCGCGGCCATGCTGCAGGAGTTTGACCTTGTAGGTGTGCAGGTGTCCGATGCTGTCTGGGCAGAGAAGGACAAGCTGCTCCGCGTAAGAAACCCCTGTCAGCAGCTTTCTAGATTGACGGGGAAAACACTTCTGCAGGGCAGATGATCCGTACAGAGAACCTAATGCGGCTGTGAGATGGAAGACCCCGACGGGGCCGCCGCCACTGCCGCCTTTGCCACCACGGCCGGTGCGCTGCTTGACAGCAGCAGCAGTAGCGACTCCCGCTGCAGCGGCATCACCCGCCGCAATGGCGACGTGCCGCTGCATCCCACCCTGCTGAAGACTCGCGGCCACTGCTACAGACCCCCCGGCTGCAGCCGTGCACGCAGCTGCTGCCTCCTCAGGCTCCTGCCGCCTATCGCCGCTGGCGCGAGGCGCTGAGTCGCAGGCGGCGGTGTCGTCAGCAGCATGCGGCTGACGACCGCCGCCAACACCCTCGTCACGCCGCCGCCGCTTTGCGGAGTCATCGGTTGCCGCACCGCTAGGGGGCCGCTTCGGCCCCATTGCCTTCCCCCAGAAACGAGTCACGTTGCGCGCCCGGCGCTGCGGCATATGACATCATGAACGCGATTGATGCGCGTCTTGCATTCAGTACATTTCACAAGCTTGGTGGGTTTTGCTTGGACCCCGGACCCACCTGCAGTGCGGCTCGACCTCTGGGGACTGCCCGGTCACAAGAGGCAACGAATGTACTTGAAAATGGAAGAAAGCCTGCCGATTGAGTAACAGCAGCGCTTTGGAGCAAGCGATGCTGCCAAGCGCAATGGCGATAGGAACCACGCTGTCAAGCTGGAGATATCAGGCGCCATGCACTGGCTCAAGAGAAAAGTGGAAGCCGATGCATATTTTAATTGCATACAGCCGTGTCGGAAAGCAACCGTAAAGAAATTGGTTTGACAGGGGTCAAACCCGCCGAATCTGAGGTTGTAATTTTGGTTTACCTTGAATCAGGTTTGCAGACGAGACCTTCGGCGCGGGCAGCGGGTCCGTACAGCCATGACATGTTCCGTGCTGCTGGGTCAACGGCATGTGCGCAGGTCTACTTGAGGCCGCTTCATCAATACTCCTGAAGGTGGGGTAACTGGCCTTGAACCGTTCGGCCCTATATTCATGCCGTTTGTGTATAGTTTATAGGGTGAATCGTTGAGAATGTGCTCTCCTTTAGCCGCTCTCTTTTTCTTAAGCCACACGGTTATTGTCACATCCTATCATGCACATTCATAGTTGGCAAGCGGCATGACTTTTCGGTCTGACCGGCTGGGTCGTAGCCAGCGCGTTGTCCAGATCTTCACAGCTGCATCAAGTCCTTACTAAGTTCTTTTATTAGTCTCAGTCAGCGGAGAACACTTTCAGCGGGCCACGGAAAATGTGCTACGCGGAGCTGGCAATGCGCAGCGTTAACGCGCAAAGTCGTCAACCTTCTGTCCTGATGAGGACGCATCCTGAGCGGAATGATGCGGTCTTTAATCTGCGAGCCGTTAGGCTGGTCCAGCTCCCTTGCGGGGCGTTTTCCAAATACCAAAAGGGTAACGCAATTTAGGGAACATTCGCCCCGCCAGAAAACTCTCCGCTAGCAGTGGTGGCCTCGAGCCATATCAATATTTTCCTATTAGTTCAGGTCATGGCGTGAAACAGAAGTGGTGCTTGTCCCGATTTTGCGGTACGAGTGTACGGATCACCCGTTCGTAGGAGCCTCAGCACTTAGCACCGGGACACAGCTGATCTCGGAACATGGAGTGTCAACATGTGCCAAGGAAGCGGGATGAGCACAGCAACGAATACATTGCAGCGGCTGTGTGCCATCGGCAGCAACAGCCCGCATCCACACATGAACACATGCATACGTGCCGATTGATTTTTGCCATATTCCTCGGTGGTCCGAAGATACAGCGCTTGTCGTGATCAGGGCCCCTCCTGGGGGTGAAGGAGGCCGTCAGAGGTTGAACACCGTGCACTGGTGTCCTTGGGCGCAGAAATGGTGGCGGGGTTCACACCCTGGTACGAGGCAGACCTGGACTTAAGAGGGGGATTCTTCCTAGGTGACGCTTGACGCCTTGCCCCGGAGTTCGTGGCGAATGCCCAGTGCTTGATGTGTGGGGCCGGCAGGTGCTCGGGCAGCAGGTGGTAAGGTTGTGGAGAGGACACGAAATATCGCCATTAAGACATGCGTCCAGAGTGACATGTACGGTAGGCTGAACCACATTCGCATCGAGAGCATATTCTCATCATGGCCCGGGGCAAGCTGTCAGCCCCGATACCAGGCCGGTTGACAGCCAGCGGCCAACAGCCAAGACCGAATGGGAGCGAATGGGAGCAGCTTGGTGAGCATATTCCGTGGAATGACGGTGCTGAGAGGATTCAAACCCGGGCCCCCCGCGGAATGGATTGCTATCACTCGCCCGTGTCTGGTGGTGGCTCATCCCGGCCGGATCAATGTACGACAAGTACAGCAAACCCGCGTGCGTGGCAGGCCGGGTCCGGTGTGTGGCCGTGGTGCCAGCTGGCGCTGATTGGAGATGTGGGTGCGCGTGTGTTGTTCAGTGCCGGTATGAATGAATGAGCGTTACAGCGGACCCCAAAGGGATCACCGGTGTATACAAGGGCAAACCCCAGCAGGCCCCACCGACAAGGCGGCAAGACGCCTCCACACCTCAACGCCGCAACAAAAACAAACCGGGCCATAACCCCACCCAGACAGACACCGAAGCAAGCAGAGGCGCACAGCGGGGCAACACGACCAAAGGGATAGGCGCAGCAGAGGGCGGAACCCCCAGAAGTGGATGAAGCCAAGCACAGGGAAGGTCGCCAGCTACCACCACCTCTGAAGCACCTCTCGAGGTCTTGGAAGACCCACGCCTGGCTCGTGACACTGCCCAGCGACCGCTAGTGGAGTAACCCGCCGGTATGTGTTGTGAGGCCCTCGGGGTGAGATAGAAATTGCGGTGGCCGCACACACCAAAACCAGCAACATACGCATCTTGGCTTGCCCTCTCCCCCACCCTTCATCTGCTGTATTCCCGGATGGCTGTCTCGCTCGTCAACGGGCTTATGTCTCGCAGTCCGCAATGAGCAAGGACCCACGTCGTCACGCTCACGTGCCTTTACGAACTGGTACGGCACACAACGCCAGGGTCCACCACAAACCCCATTGATGCGCCCCGCGCCCTCGCCAGCCTGAACTGCGAAGTCTTGGACCAGGACACCCCGTCCGCCGACCTTGTAAGTGGAGAGCTGTCAGACAGGCCGTTCTTCTTAACCAACCCGGTCATGCAGATGCGCGTCGGCTATTATGATTGCATCATCATCATGCCCAGTACCCCTGCGGACCATGATTCCCTAATCGGTCCTGCCACGACGAGCGCCGCTGCTCCGGGATCGGACCGCACACATGTCCATGTATCCTCATCGCTGGCACCGTGTCACGCCTGTGGCCGCCTCCATCTCCTGGCCCACCTCAGCGTGCACCTACCGCGCATGTGAAGCACGAGATCGGCGACGGCACTCGTCATCTCGACATCAGTCTATGGCAGCACGACACTCCATCAACTCCACAACAGTCTATGGCAGTACGGCACTCCAACTCCACAACAATCTATGGCAGTACGGCACTCCGTCGTCTCCACAACAGTCTATGGCAGTACGGCACTTTGCCATCTCCACAACAGTCTATGGCACATGTCAAACCTCCGTCACTACTAAGCGTAGGCAGCTGTCCAGGCAGCCAACCCCATCACCATCCACCACCACCACCCCCACCCTGTGGCAGCCCCCCTCAAGGCAAAATCAAAGCTACCGCCGCCGCGTCCACCGCCGCCCACTCCACCTCCTCGGGACTCCCCTGCCGCTGCACTCCACTCCTGGGTCGGGCTACGGGCCCGGCAGTCCCTGCAACCCACACTGCCGTCGGCCGTAATGCCGCCATGCCGAGGTGCCGGGTCCGCCGTCACATCGGTTATATCACCCAAGCTGGTCTCTGCTGGCGGGCACACGCGGCCATCAAATCACCTACCCCAGCTCAGCGTGCCTCGGTCCGCAACCGCCACCACCTCGAACCTCCGTTTCCTCCTCCTCCGGCACATCCGCCTCACAGCGATTTGAGCTGCAGGAAGGCCTCCAGCGAGTCGGTCATGCGCGGCGGCCAGCGGCGGTTGGTCCTCAGCCAGACGGGGTCGCGGTAGCGAGGGTCGTCCACACAGGCCCTGTGGGGGAGGGACACATGTACGGCAGTGTACGGAGATTAACGAAACGTTTCAAGTAAGATCCAGGGAGGCGACCATCAGGTTGGCCTGCGGAGCTGGGCCTGTCGAGACAAGCACGTGCACGGTGCACCCATGTTGACTTGTTCAGGGTACCGTATTGGGTGAGCTGAGTCAGCAGGCGTCGTCGGCCCCTCCAGCTTCCCGATGTCTCCGGTCTGTAACGCCGTGGTTTGCGGGGCCCAGCTCATCTCGCGCCGTGGTGCTTCTCCAAAATCACGGGGTCCGGGCACCCCATGGCGGGCAGTCAAACTAGCACGCAGGCTGCACGCCTGGAGCGCAACCCATACTGGGCGGCTACGCCGTACACCTCTGCACCATCCCCTCGTTTTCCCTCGCTGGGCTGATGGCCCCAATCCCCAATAGCCCCTCTCCCCGTTTCCGCACATGCACTGCTTTCCATCATCACCACCACAAACTACCATCCCCAACACAAAATGCCCAATCCGGATCCCCCTTCCCTTCCACTCGCTCGCACTGCCTTCCCGAGCCGGCGGCCTCCCCTCCCTCCCTCCCCCCTCCCAGTCCCTCACCATTGGCTCTCCGCGTCCCCCTCCTTGCCGATGGACCACAGCGCCCCCGCCAGCGCCGCCCGCACCTCGTTGAAGTCGGGGTAGCGCCGCAGCAGGGCGCGCATCTCACTGCGAGCAGGGCGCAGGAGCCGGCACGGGAGTGGGTACGTTGCTGGCGCCCCGGGGGAGAGACAGGGTGCGACCGACCGACCGACGGACAGTGTGCGGGTGGGTGTGCGCGATTTCGTGTTCTGTTGTGCAGGTGTGGATGTCAACATGACCGCAGGATGGCAGGCCGAGTGTGGGAATGTGGGCAGTTAGGCCAAACGGGTGGTGGATCCACCTTGCGGCACACCGTGAAGTCAAGGGGTGGTGGTTACCATCCCCGGGCTCCCCTCGCCTCCCCTCGCCGGGGTACCTCTTGCCTCCATCCGCCGATGCGCACTTCACCCAGTTATACCCCTTGTCCCCTCCCCTTCCCACTGCCATACACTTAAACGAAACCTCATTCTCTCTCTGCTTCCTACCCTACCCCTTTTCTCTCCCTCGTCCTCCGCCCCTTGCCACTTGCCAAGCCCGACACCGCCAGATGGCCTCCTCCATGCTCCAACCTCGAACAGCGCCACTGCCAGCTTGGCCCCCGCGAGCACAAAGTTGGGCGACAGCTGTGCCGCCCTCCCATAGTACTAGGCCGCCTCACCCCAGCGGCCCAGACCTCCTGCGGGCCGTGTGGGTACGGGCCAGGACAGCATGAGCACCACCGCGCCGAGATTGAGAGGTTCTCACCGGTGGGGGCTGTAGGGAGGAGGACCCTTGCAACTGGGCCTGAGAGCTGCCCCGGAATGTAGGCAGTTGCCTGATCAAGCCTCAGCGTGCAGCGTGCCCTTGCGCAAGTGCTAGAAGCCCGAGAGTAATAACGGCACTCCACCCAGCCGCCCACTCGCCCTCCAATTCACCCATTGACGTACACATTATCCCCGGGCTATGTGGCGAGGGCGTTACGTTCCGTGTCAGGTTTTGACGCCTACGTCTGGTCTTATCTCAGAATCCCATGCCACCCGAACTCATCCCGCAACAGGGGAAGGGCCCCCCGATCGCCGCCCTGCACACATGCCCGGAGTTCCCATGCAACCCCTGAGGAGACGGCCGGGACCCCTCCCTCGACCCCCCCTCCCTCATACTCAGTTTAGGACCTTTGCTCTGGCAGCAGCGTAGCTTGAATATCTCTAGCAATTTCCAATATCCATACCACCCACCCACCCAGCGATCCAACTCCCTCCACACCCACCCTCCCGTCGCATTTCCCAGGTTGTCCCAGCCCGCCGTTTCCAGAGGGCTGGCCGCCAGCACAGCCCGGTAGTCCGCCACCGCCTCCTCGATGCGGCCCAGAGCCTCCAGGGCCACACCCCTGACCGCGATGTCGCGCGGGAAAGAGTCATAGCGGCAGATGTCAGGCAGCGGGTGGGGGGGCATGTGCCGGGCAAGGTAGCTCCGTCGCGTCATCCTCCCTGTCCCACTCCCTTCATTAGCTACCCTCGTTGAATCCCTCCCCATCCATACGCCGGCAACCCCCATCCATAGGTGGGCAACCCTGCGGCAGCCGGCACCCCGCCGGCCTCAGGTACCGGAATCCTTTAGCTCTCGGCCACTGGATATCACACTTTCGTCCTTTTGTCCCTGAGGCAGTTATACCACCCGGACATCATCACCACCCGCTGCATGTATCTAAGCATCCCTAAACCCCTCTGCCCAGTTCTGCCAACCCTCCCCTTCCTGCTTTCTTCCTCCCTGACCCCGCCCTTCCCCCCACCTGTTCAGCACGGGGTCGACCGACCAAGGGCACAGTGCGATGGCGGTGTTGTAATCGGACAGTGCCTCCTGTAGCCGACCCTGGCGACGGCGCGCGTTGCCCCGGTTGCCCCAGGCCCAGCCCACCTGCACCCAGTCAACCGCGGCGCCCAAGGGTACGGCACAGCCGCCGAACATTGATGCAGCCGGCCGGGGTAGAGGCAGAGACGACAGTGCGTGGGAAGGAGGAAGCCGGGAAGCAAGCAATGCCGGCATCTTGATCGCCTTCCTAGACAGCAGCTTCAGCTTCCACCGTGCTGGAGGCGCGGGTAGGCCGCGGTTTGGGTCCACAAGTGTATGTTGATGGTTCGACCCACTCAGATGGTCTACTTCCTCCGTTGCTATAGGCTTAACGACATGTAACCAGGCCAGCGGCCTCCTGGACGGCACCGATTCCCGCCACATCTCCGGCTGCCTCACCACGTCTGGCACCCAGGGCTTGTTCATGCCCCCGTACTTGTCAATGACCTCGCTCCACAGCGCCTCCTCCGCCTCGACACTGGGGGCGTTCAGAGCGCGCTGCAGCAGCACAGCTGCCTCGAGGAGGTCAGGATCCTGCCAGAGGGAACGGCAGCAGTAACGAGTTGCAGTGGCCTCAAGGTACAAGACACGGAAAAGTGTATGTAAAAGAAAGAACTATGTGTATGTGTATGGTGGTGACGGTGGTAATGCAGTCCGCGAGATCCGCATCTGACCTGACCCCTCAACACCACAGATCGTCCGAGGCGGGCCCCAAGCGTGAGGCCGGCAGCCACAGGCAGTGGGTGTGGACCCCCAGGCCAAGGGGCACACCTACCAGCAGATCGCTGCCGCTCCATAACCCTGCGCCCCTTACCTCTCGAGGCGGCCCGCAGCCAGACCACCAGCTCCCTTGTGTCCCCATTTCCCCAGACCGCTTGCTCCCCCATCCCACGTTTCCTCTCCACTGCTGCCCCCCATGCCCGGTCAAGGCGGATTGCCACCGGCGCCTGATGCATCTCACCGTGGGGTCGGACATGGACTGCTCAGGGGCCTGATCCGGAGCGATGACGGGTGTAGCTAGCGGCTCGGCCCCTACAGAGAGGTGACATCCACACAGGGGAGCGCATGAACACCAGGATGTGACCGACATGTGGGGAGCACCCGCAGGTGCCAGTCGAGATTGGAGATGAGTACTTGATGGTGAGGCCCCAAGTACCCAAGGAGGAGGTAAGAGAATGAGGACGACCAGCCTTTGTCTGTGTCAGCCCCAGGGTGAAATTGACCAATGTCGGCCTTTGTCCGTGTCAGCCCCGGGGTGAAATTGATCCGCCCCGGGGTGAAATTGACCCGCCCCGGGGTGAAATTGACCCGCCCCGGGGTGAAATTGACCCGCGAACAAAAAGCACCATGAAAAGCTCACTGCTACATCCAGCACAGGCAGGGGTGCTTGCCGTACCTGCACCGCCTTGCACGTCGCGAGACGTGATGGGTGATACACGGACAGCACCGGGCCCCCTTGGCATATCTGTGGGCGACCCATGGGGCGCACTGGTGTTGGGCCCGGTGGCCTCATCCGTGCCCTCTTTCACGGGTCCAGGTTTGGCCTCCTGCAGTTGCTGCTGCTGCTGCTCATGCTGCCCGTGCAGCTGCAGCAGCTGCTGCTGCATTCGCATCGCACCCTGCTCCAGCTGCTCCTGCCGCTGTGGGGCCCCCGGGGTCTGTACAACCAGCTGGCCACCCTGGAGGGCCAGCCTTGCCGATGTGCCCAGGCCAAGCTCCTTGACGAGTGCGCCGACACCCTTGCCGCTGAAGGTGCAGGTCCCATCCGTTAAGGTCAGCTGGACCTCGTGGGCCGCAGTCAAGGGGCCTGCACCGCGGGTGTGCAGCTGCAACCTCTCGCCCATACCGGCCAGCGGCATATGGATGTGGGCCGCCGACAGCACAGCACTGACATCCTGCTCACTGCCGCACATCTGCAGCCCGCGGTTGCCCACACGCAGCATGGCTGCCGCTGGGGGTTGGAGGCTGCCCTCGGGGTTGGCCGTGTTGGGGTTGGCTGCACTGCGGTTGCCTGCATTTCTGGTGGTGGTGATGGCATTGACGTTGCTCGCAGCCGCAGCCTCAGTGCTGTAGCTGTCGCCGCCATCACTCCGGGTGTCCTCGTCAATGTCGCTGTCACTGTCATCATCATCATCATCATCACAGTACTCTCCGTCGTCGTCACTGCTGCTGCCACCATTCCCCACTGACCCAAGGGTCGGGCCCTCCAACCCCGTCCTGATAGGAGCTGAGTAGGGCCCACCCACAGGTGGCCCCTCCAGGTGAAAGTAGATTCGCAGAGGGCCCGTATCCGGGACAGCCTGCTGCTGTGGCTGCGACGGCCGCTGCGGGTGCGGCTGCTGCTGCTTCGGCGGCGGCTGTTGTGACGGCAACGGTGGTTGAGCTGAATGCGGCAGTTGGGAGGTTCCCCTCGCACCTGATGCCGCCCCCGGATCACTAGCAGCCAACAGCACTAAGGTGCGGATGCTGGAAGATGCACCGCGGCTGGTCAACCAGGAACGCAGCCCTTTGGAAAAGCCCCAATGTATCTGGTATCCTGTGTCTGATGGGCTTATACGTGATGACAGCACAACCCCCGCCGGACCGGGGCCCTGCTCGTCAGCAACCCGCGGGTCAAGCTGCAATGGAATGGCAGCTGCCTCCAGCTTCCGTGAAACGTCCATGCCCACAAGGGCATCCATGACCCGCAACGGAACGAACATTCCATCGCGGAGCCAATCTTTGGACACTTGGATGCGGCAGAACTCGCCCCGAGCAGCGGAGGCACGCGAATGCGAACTGGCGGCGGACAGCACCATGGGACCGTCCGGCCGCATGATGAGCCGAACGGGGTCGCCGGACTTGGCCTGCAGCGCCCGAAGCATGGCGGTTGCGCTTGAGATGTGCACACTGTGGCCGTGCTTTAAGAGCTTGACATTGTGGGTCTGCAGGCGTCCGCTGCTGTCTTTGCAGAGAAAGACGAGCGCCTCCGCGTGGGATTTCCCTTTCAGCAGTTTCTTAGCCTGATGGGGGAAACACTTCCGCAGAGCAGATGATCCGTACAGCGAACCTACTCCAGCTTTAAGATGGAAGACCCCGGCGCGGCCGCCGCCACTCCCGGCGCGGCCGCCGCCACTCCCGGCGCGGCCGCCGCCACTCCCGGCGCGGCCGCCGCCACTCCCGGCGCGGCCGTCACCACTCCCGGCGCGGCCGTCGCTACTCCCGGCGCGGCCGCCGCCGCCGCCACTCCCGGCGCGGCCGTCGCCACTCCCGGCGCGGCCGTCGCCACTCCCGGCGCGGCCGTCACCACTCCCGGAGCGGCCGTCACCACTCCCGGCGCGGCCGCCACCACTCCCGGCGAGGCCGTCGCCACTCCCGGCGCGGCCGTCACCACTCCCGGCGCGGCCGTCGCCACTCCCGGCGCGGCCGCCACCACTCCCGGCGAGGCCGTCGCCACTCCCGGCGCGGCCGTCACCACTCCCGGCGCGGCCGTCGCCACTCCCGGCGCGGCCGCCACCACTCCCGGCGAGGCCGGCGAGGCCGTCGCCACTCCCGGCGAGGCCGTCGCCACTCCCGGCGCGGCCTTCGCCGCCGCCACTCCCGGCGCGGCCTTCGCCGCCGCCACTCCCGGTGCGGCCGCCGCCGCCGCCGCCACTCCCGGTGCGGCCGCCGCCGCCGCCGCCACTCCCGGCGCGGCCGCCGCCACTCCCGGCGCGGCCGCCGCCACTCCCGGCGCGGCCGCCGCCACTCCCGGCGCGGCCGCCGCCACTCCCGGCGCGGCCGCCGCCACTCCCGGCGCGGCCGCCGCCACTCCCGGCGCGGCCGCCGCCACTCCCGGCGCGGCCGTTGCCACTGCCGCCGCCACCGCCATCACCACCGCCACCGCCAAAGCCGCTGCCAGTGCTGCCGACAGTGCCGCTGCCACGAAGGCCGCCATCGACCCGTGGGTCAAACTGCACGGGAACGGCAGCTGCTTCTAGATTCCGTGATACGTCCGGTCCCACAAGGGCATCCCGAGCAGTGGAGGCACCCGGATGCGCAGTGGCAGTGGACAGCACAGCCTGACCGTCAGGCTGCATGCTGAGCAAAATGGGGTCGCCGGCCTCGGCCTGCAGCGCCCGAAGCATGGCGGTTACGCTTGACATGCGCACACTGTTGCGGCCATGCATTATGAGCTTGACATAGTGGGTGTGCAGGTGTCCGCTGCTGTCTGGGCAGAGAACGTCGAGCTCTTCTGCGTAAGATTCCCCTTCCAGAAGTTTCTTAGCCTGTTGGGGGAAACACTTCTGCAGAGCATTTGATCCGTGCACAAAGCCTACTGCAGCTGTAAGATGGAAGACCCTGGCGTGACTGCCGCCACTGCCACCATTGCCGTTGTTACCACCGCCGCCGCCATCATGGTTACCACCACCGCCGCCATAACCGCTGCCACCAACACCGTCGCCATTGCCGTTGCCACCACCGCTGCCGCCATCGCCGCTGCCACCACTGCAGCCAAAGCCGCTACCATCGCCGCCACCAGTGCTCCTGCCACCACTGCAGGTGCGCTGCTTGACAGCAGCAGCAGTAGCAACTCCCGTTGCAGCGGCGACGTCACCAGCCGCAATGGTGACGTGACGCTGCAGTTCCCCGCCCTGCTTAAGACTCGCGGCCACTGCTACAGACCCCCCGGCTGCCGCCGCGCACACAGCTGCTGCCGCCGCAGGCTCCTGCCGCACATTGCCTCGCTCCAGCGGCGCTGAGTCGCCGGCGGCGGTGTCGTCAGCAGCATGCGGCTGATGACCACCGCCAACATCCTCGTCAGGCCGCCGCCGCTTTGCGAAGTCATCGGTTGCCGCAGTCCCAGGGGGCCGCTTCGGCCCCATTGATACGAGTCACGTTGCGCGCCCGGCGCTGCGGCATATGACATCATGAACGCGATTGGTGAGCGTCTTGACGTGAATCCAGTCAATACATCAATATTGGGATGAGTTCATATGCTTGGAGGGTTTTGCTGACCCACCTGCAATGCGGCTGGGGACTGCCCAGTCGCAAGAGGCAAAGAAGATGTATTTGTAAATGTTGCAGCAGCAGCGGAAGCCCGCCGATTGAATACAGCGACGCTTTGGAGGTTGCTGGGAAGCTAAGAGGGGTCTAGATCTCCAACCGCCCTGGCGATAGGAGCCACGCTGTCAAGCTGAGGACATCAGGTGCCATGCGCTGGTCAAGAGAAACGTAGACGCCGATACACATCGTAAAATGCATGCAGCTGTGTCGGAAAAAGAACGCACGGTTCCGTAATAAAATGGTCTTATAGGGAATCCGTCAAGCCCGCCTAATCTGAAATTGTTTTGTGTCTGAAATAAGTTTTGCAGGCGAGACCTTCGGCGCTTCGGGTAGCGGGTCCGTACAGCCATCCGTGCTGTTGGGTTAACGGCACGGTGTGCAGCTCGTGCCGTCGTTCGTCCATTCGCCTGAAGGTTGGCTGACTTTCCTTGAAGCGTTCGGCTTGCTGTTCATGCCGGGTGAATCGCTTCAAAGAGTGCGCTCTCCTTCAGCCTTTCTATTTCAAGCCACACAGTTATTGGTACAACTTATCATGCACGTTCATTGTTAGCATTGGCAAGCGGCATGGTCTGGCTGGGTCGTAGCCAGCGCGTTTTCCAGAGCTGCAACAAGTCCTTACTGGGTTTATTTATTTCAGTCGGCGGAAAATATTTTCAGCGGGCCGCGGAAAATATCCGGGGGAGGGCCGAGCTGGCAATTCACAGCGTTGACGCGCACTGTCGTCAACCTTCTGTCCTGATGAGGGCGCATCCTGAGCGGAATGATGCGGTCCTCGATCTGCGAGGCCCTAGGCTGGTCCAGCGCGGAAGGCGTTTTCCAAACATCAAAAGGTTCTCGCAACTCAGTTTGCCCCGTGGGGAACATTCGCCCCATCAGAAGACTCTCAGCCAACAATGGTGGCCCCGAGCCATTTCAATGGTTTCCTACCAGCTCAGGGTCATGGCGTGAAACATAAGTGGTGCATGTCCCGGTTTTGCGGTAAGAGTGTACGGACAGTACGGAGAAGAGCGGTCAGGAATTGTGATATCCTGAATCGCAAGCATGTCTAATCAGGCCCTCCTCGGGTTAGAAGGACATTAACGGGCAGCCCGTATGCTCCGGGTCATAGGAGTCTCCGCACTTAGCACCGGGACACGCCAAGTGCTCTCGAAGTGGCAGGTGTTCAAGAGTGTTGCACCGCGTACCCTGGGCCAAACCTTAAAGATCTCGCGGAGAAGGTCGACCAACAACACTGCAGGCGAGGATCTCAGCCGCCTTCCTGCCGCTTGCAGCCGCTTGCAGCCGCTTGCGCTGTTGAGGATTGAAGGAATTAGGGTTTCAGGGAGGGTTGAGCAAAGATCCCAAGCGAAAAAAACATTAATTATACACAGGGCAGCTGGCGCTGGCTTGCTTTGGCATGTTGAATGAATGAACGTTACAGCGGACCCCGAAGGGCATGTTGCAGCGGAGCGAGCTTGCGGTAACTGTGTGCAGCTGTTGGGGCGCCCCTGGGGGCTTCCGTATTCGGTGCTGTCTACTGCTCCCCCGGGTATTGGTGCCGGTTCCCTGAGAACTGCGAGGGTGCTAGGAACTAGGTGCCGTCGGATGAGACCTTGAGGAGCTGGAAGGATCCTTGCCAGGGCTGGGTTGAGCGGCGCCTCCTGCGTCTGTTGGCACCGAGGGGCCTTGAGTCCAGTTCGGTCTCGGCAGCTTGCTGACGTGGCGGCAGGTTGTGGATCACTTCGGGAACTGCAGCAGCCGGTGGGCGAACGGCCCTTATCAGGCCCCCAACACGGGGTAAGGGGAGCATGCACCACCACAGCCAATGCCGGCGTGGGTACGGAGGCTTTGAGGGCTCTTGGTGAGCCCGCGTTGCACCCTGTCGGTCCTTCCTAACGCGGTAACGAGGGACTGGGATAAGGGGGTTGTAGTCGCGTGGGTTTGTGAGGAGGTAAGTCGTGACAACCCGCGCAAGCCAGATGCGCCCCGCCGCGTGACGTCAGATCGTGTGTACAGTATCTAGCGGGTACAGGCAGTACAACTAGCTTCCCCCCTTCCTCAGTTTAGAGATCGGCGGTTCGAATTCCCGTTCCCTCACCGCCGTGTGATTAGGCGGGTCTGGCGCGGTTTCCAGGAGAGGCCATCCTGGCGCGCTGGTAACCTGGTGTAGTGGCTGGTATGGCTGCGTGACCCCCCCGCGCGTGATGGAGATGGGTGCGCAGTCCTTGGTAGGGGTTGATGAGGCGAGGCACCTACGAGCTATCTGGGCCCGTTGGAACACCCGGTCGGGATACGGGTCCACCTTGTAACGGTTATATACTTCCCGGCCACGGAGTAGACACCTGTTGTTGCTTCTGCTTGGTCCAGTTGTGTTTGTGGGCGCTGCAACCGGGGCTCGGATCAAATCGAGGGCGGGGTGATGACGACACGACGGCTTGCTTCGAGACCAGCGAGACACACAAAGTGCTGACTTCTGCATTCCCCTGCTGGTCCTTTGCTTGTTGCGGGATTTAGTTGTGCATATTAGTGTTCAGGGCTAACGTGCACAACGCAACCGACCCCCGGGGCCGAACAAAACCGGTCGCGAGCGCGGCCCCCGGTGTCCATGTTTTTGGTTGGCCTACCGTATCTCGACCCAAGGGTCAGGAAATTGATCGGCGCCACACGCGCGGCCTCGCTGGCCCGCCAAGAACCTGTACATCCCCACACATACATGCATATGCCGCATCTGGCTCTGTGTGTGCTTCTGCACATGGGCGTGACAGCCCGCATCTGGCCAGTAGCTGGGCGCGACAAGCAGCATAAGAGGCACTGACCCGTGGGCCCCCGCGCGCACTTCTGTCATTAATCACACGCACGCAAGCGGGTTTCTTTGCTTGCGAAACGCCACATACCCGTCGGCACACACGCACCGTCCTCGAATGCCCCGGCTACCCTCTTGCATCGCAGTCATGTGACGAGGGACACCACACGCACGCTGCCGGTGGGGGGGCCACATCTCGAGTGCCCGCTTGACGCAGGGTGCGTGCCTCGAACCCGCATTCGTTGTGCATCCAGGCCACCGGACATCCGAGCACGCGAGCGAGGTCGCGCTGTGCGATTACGTATCGATGTTTAGGGCGTGCTGGGAAGTGCCATCGGGTCCCGAGCAGGCGGAGTGGGCGCCGGTGGACGCGGGCGGCGTCGGCGTCGGCATCGGTTTGGCCAGTGCCGCTGGAGGGTGGTGGGTGGTGGCGGGACTGGTTGACATGCCTACCGTGGATTCCGCGAGCACATGAAGTTCGTCCATGACTGAACCGCATTCGCATGGCAACATATTCTCGTCATCGCCCGGGGCAAGCTGTCAGCCCAGCCCCGCTACCAGGTCGGTTGACAGCCAGCGGCCAGCAGCCAAGACCGAATGGGATCAGCTTGGGGACCTTATTCGATGCAAACGGAGATGCGGAGGTGTGGGTGTGCCTCCAAGCGCATCCAATCCTTGCGCTTGGAGGCACACCCACATTGTCGTTATAAGGTATAGCGGCAATGGTGCCCCCTGGTACTGCCTCGCAGCCCTAAGGACAGTCCTGGGGCTGCGGACGATCGCGTTGCAACCCCAGCTGCTGCCATCGATGACAAAATGCATTCGTTCGAGTCTGTGTCCGCGACGTCCAGCGCTTACTTGCGAAGCATACCAGGCTGCCCGCGCACGAGGCCTCATTGGGCTGCGGAAGGGGCTTTCGCGCTTTGCGCGGGCTTGACGCATGCGGTGCACTGTTGCGCTCCGCAGCAGGATTGTGATGTGCGCAGATGCAACTTGAACTTCAGCTAAACAACACATTGTCCACCTGTCATGTCAAATATGTGCCATGTTGCTGTGTTTGTCATGTTTTCGGGGCTTGGCAATGCAGTGGTCCATGGGTCGAACGAACCATGCCGTATCGCCTGGCAAGCGAACCTGGGAGGAGGAAGATATTGCTAAGCATTGTTATATGTTGGTGCGGAAGCGTTCACTGCAAACCTTTCAACTGTCGAAAGAAGCATGCTTTCATACCGTAGGAGCCTGAGCCACGGAAACGGTTGAGCAAACCTCTTTCAGAATTAATCCTTACCTATTTCCGGAATAGAGCATCCCTCGAAGTGGTTCAACTCTGCGTGGAAGGTCCGGCCGCTGAAATGCCGCCAAAATGGTGCGCGCCGGTATCCTTGGCTTTGTTGACAGAACGTCGGCTAGGGCTAATTGACTTCATAATACAGGGATAATCCATGGCTCACATCGGAGGATGTCATTGACTTGTTTGCAAACGACACGCCCTCAAAGGTCGGACAGGAACTGGAACGCGGCGTCGACCCAAATCAGGTGCGATATCGACACGTGCCTTGAAGAATTGACGCAGTTCCCTGGGGCAACGTGAAGTGCGTTTCCGTGAGTGGAGGACGAGCGCACCCACGCCGACCGCGCGTCGTCACCGGGCACGTTGCCCTCTCCCTACGCCCTTCTAGTTCCCAAGGCCCCGCTCGTCTCCCTTCCTCCCTTGTGGGGATGTGTGCGACTGCCTCTTCGGATTGGGCGGGGCTGGCGTCTATCGGCGGTTCTAAACCGTGGTCTTCTCCGACTAGGCGCGAGCGCCTCCGGTCGGGGGGCACAAGGGTCCGGCAGCACACACATGTTTCCCCTCCCCCCAAGCTCTCACTGGCCCAGCATCATTCTCCAACCCTATTCCTGCCACATGCCAGCGCAGTTCAATGATGTCTACCGATTCCCTATTTCTCCCCGTTCTTTCAATTTGAACCCCCTACACTCTTTCCTTTTCTGTTATCTCCCCGCTTGCCTCCGCTCCCACCTCCCCCTCCCCCTCCCTTCCGGCCGGACGGCCGTCCTCTCCCCTCCGCCCTCCGCCCTCCCACCTCCCACCTCCCCCTCCTCCCTCCCGCTCCGCCCTCCCCCCGCCCGTCCTCCCCTCCTCCCCCTCCCCCCTCTGCCGCCGCACCAGGTGCTGGAGGTCCCCAAACTTGACCAGGCCATCACGCCCCTGGCCGCCCTGAGGAAGGTGTTCCCGCCGGTGTCGGAGGAGGAGCGGCGGCGGTGCCGTCACAGGCTGAGGAGGATGCTCCGACGGCCACCACCACCCGGTCCCGATCGGGGCCCCCCCACCGCTGCTGAGGCGCCTGAGGAGGCGCCTGAGGAGGGCCCTGAGGAAGAGGCCCCTGAGGAGACTGAGGCGGAGGCGGAGGTGGAGGCGGAGGCGAGCTTGGGCTGGGACCGCAGCTGGGATGACAGCGTGCCCCGGGTCGAGGGCGAACTGCCGCCAACGGATCGTCGTTGGCCGTTGCTGTTGGTGGCGTGCCTGATCGGACACAGTCCGCTGCAGGTGGAGCACCTGCTCGAGGCGGGCGCAGGTGCGCGGGTTACGCGGCGGTTGCGGTTACGGTTACGGTTACGGTTGCAGTGGGTGGTGGCAAGGGAGAATCGGACGGGGGAGGGGTGGGGTGGGGTGGGGTGGGGCGGGGTGGGGTGGGGTTGGGTTGAGTGAGGTTGGGCGGGGTGGGGTGGGGTTTGGCAGGGCGGGCCGAGGCGGGGCGAAGAAAGACGTAGAAGGCGGATCCCCTTTCGTTGAAGCGGAAGTCCAGGGGGGTTCACGGATTCGCACTCCTGTATGTGTCCCCAGATCGCCCAACCGATCCGCCGACTCACCGACGCTTTCCGCCGCTCCGAACCGCGCAACGCCGCCCCCACATGCCGCCCCGCCCCTCCCCGCCGCGCTGGGTCTCCATTCGCCTCGCCACGCGCCCTCCCCGCCCCATCCCGCTGGGGTGGGGAGGGCGCGTGGCGAGGCGAAAGGCAGCAGCACAGTTTGAAGACGTCTACCCATTTCAAATCTTCCCCACCCCATCCTCCCACCCTACAACCCCCCTCCCCTCCCTCCCCAGACCCCAACCAGGTCCACCCCAGGTCCGGCTCCACGGCCCTCACCTGCCTCGTTCAGAACGAACGGATGGGGGTGGCGGCCAAGAAGGAGGCGGTGCAGGTGGGAGGTGGGCGGACGGGGGGAAGCGGTCAGCGGGGACCCTGGGGCGTGTGGTCAGTACAGCATGGAGCCACCGCAAACCCGGGTGCACCTGTGTGTTTGGAAAAATGAACCCGGCCAACCCAACCCGGCCTGCTTCTGTGTGTTGAGATAAAAGACTTCTTTGTGTTTAGGTAAGAGACTTCTGTGTGTATCCTGACATGCTTCTGTGTATGTGTGCGTGTGTTTGGAGAGCCGGGGGCAATCTGCCGACCTGCCTGGCCCCCCCGGAAGGCACACCTTGCCGGACGTCGATTCCACGACTTCCTGAAAGGTGTCAGTGCTGTCGATGAACCCATCACATCACATCACATCACATCACATCACATCACATCACATCACATCACATCACATCACATCACATCACATCACATCACATCACATCACATCACATCGGCCGCGATCCCGGCGCCAAGGGCCAAGGGCTGCTGACTCGGCCCCGTCGCGGACGGCACCCCGAAACACCCGCTGCCCCAGGGAACAGGGGTCGGAGGGTCGGGGTCGGTAGGCAGGCCCCCCATGCGCCTTGCCCTCCTTCGAGATCAACCCAACCCCAAAACCAATCAACCAACCAATCAACCAACCAACCAACCAACCAACCAACCAACCAACCAACTCGTTTCCTAACCTGGAACCCTGCCCCCTGTGCCCGCCCTGGACCCTGCGACGCCAGATGCTTGCAGAGTACGGCTTCAACCGCTGGGGTGCCGTACGACGCGACGCCAAGGTGGAGGCCATCACGCTCGTGCTGCTCGCCATGGCGCATGAGCAGCATAAGGCCCGGAAGGCCATCGCGCTGCTGGGCCTTATTGCGTCAAGTACGGCGGCCGGGGGGCCCAGCAGGGCGGGCAAAGTCGGGGAGCGTGGGCCCGCCGGTGGACCCACGGGTCGGGGCGAGGGCGCCGGTGGCGGCGCCGCAAGCAAAGGCGGCGGAGGGGGCAACGCGGCGGCGGTCCTGGCGCGGTGCCAGAAGAAGGTCCAGGAGGGGATGGAGCTGCTGGAGGAACTGCTCCGGTACGAATATACGGGCCGTACGGGACGGCGTGGTTGCGCGGGTGTGAGGCCGCTGGCGTGAGTTTTGTGTGCGTACATGTGTTTTCAGGCGGGCAGAACATGTGTGCGTGACAGGCGAGGGACAGAGTAGTGCCGGGACAAAATTGCTTGTTGCGCATATAATGTATATACCCAATGCCCGACCCATACAGTAATTGACAGGCTGCGGTGTCGGAAGAACGCTGTCGATTTGGCGCGCTGTTGGTGTCGCGGCGTCGCGGAAGACTACCAGCTGGTGCGGGTCGGCTGCCTTGGCCACACAGACTCACACCACAATGCTGTGCGTGCGTGCGATCCTCGCGTTGTTATCGCAATGTACCCGCCTGCAAGCAAAACGCCGTGAAGTCAGCACCGCCGAAGGGTGGCAAGAGTCGTTCGGCATACGAAGTATCGACAGTCGGGCAAGAGCAGTGCGAATGTGTAAAAGATAACTGAGCCGCGAGAAGTGAAGTCCAGCGCAATAGTCGATGTTGGCGACGGAAACAGCGGATACCCGAAACCCGCCCGCGCATGTGTGTGTGTGGGTCTCTGTGTCAGGGGGGAAGGGGGCCAACGAAAATGGCATGCCGGAACGAATCAAAGAAATACAGGTACAGAAGAGGGACCGCAGGAAGTGCCCCAATGAGGGGACATTCAGAGAGCCGCCAACACCCCGAGCTCCTACGTGGTTTCGGGGCGCTGGCCCAAGGGAATCCTAGCTCGGGATCTGGATCTGGATCTGGATCTGGATCGGAATCTAGATCTGGATCTGGTCGCACCACGCCACGTAATGGCTTCTCGTGGCGGCCGGGCCGGGAAACCCTCCTCCCAACCCCACGCAACCCCCCTACTCCTGCAAACCGTCTTCATTGTACGGCAATCCCGCACCCACTCCGTGACCATTCCGCCAGTGACCCACCCCCGCGCGGCCGTCGATCTGGCAGCAGCGCAATTTAAAATGTCTACCAATTTCCCCGCGCGCGAATTTTACGACCCAGACCCCAAGCCACCACACCGCCCCGACCAGTCATCGTCGCAGCCAAGCTGCCATGGTCCGCTGCTGTATCCCCAAAATCCTGTCCCGTCCCCCATTCTTCACCGCCCCTTTGGTCTGTCAGTCAGCGCAACTCTATTCGGGGAAGTCTACCAAGTTCCTGTACCCTATGCCTCACACCGGGCTCCCCTGCTCCAATATCCCCCGCGCCCGCGCCCGCGGGGTCCCCCTCCAGCCGCCGCACCTGGCCACCCGCCCGCGGCTGCCCCTTCTACCTCATCGCGCCGCTGACGGAGCAGCTGGCTATGGCGCTGCTGATGCTGGACGTCACTGCCGGACGGGTTCTGGAGCTGCTGACGGGTCCGTACGCGGGGTCCACGGGTTTCGGCCCCAACACCAGTTCGCTGAAGATGCTGATCTCGATGGTGGGTGGGTGGGGGTTAAAATAAAGAAAGAAATAGGAACAAGCCCGGGCACACCTTAAAAATGCTGGTGCGGTGGCTGGGGTCTGGGGTGTAAATTGAAAAAAGAAATAAACCCGAACACGGGCACACCCAGAACAACTCAGTATACTTACGTGGTGAGGTACTGCATAGCAATGGAAGTATAGAGACTGCGCGCGGGCGCATGGCGGCGCGGCCGCGCTGCCGCTGGTGCAGCGGCAAGCAAAGTGCGAAACCGACCCAACCCGAAAAGAACAGATACTTTACCGACCTGTGGTGGTAGAAGGGGTAGCCGCGCCGCGAGCGATGTCCGAGGTCACGGCGATGCACAGAGGGAAGCCGAGGAACGGAGTGAGCGGGCGCGGTGTGAGAGGGGCAACTACAGTACGGGAACAACAAAAGGAAACAGTATGCAAGAATGGCGGGGCGGCAGCGCGGCACGGAAAAGGACGTTCCAGGCAAGAGCGAGAGGGATATGGGACAGGAGACTTTACGACATGTACGGCACGTACGACAGGGGAGGCAAACAAGGGGCAGGGACGCGGATACGGACGACCGGGTGGCGGGCCAAATTTGGGGGAATGTAGGTAACTGGTAGGCACATTCAATTTGCTCTGACTGCCAGGGCAAAGGCCCGGCAGGCACATTGTTCAGTTCCAAGATGATTCTCCAGCGACGATGTCGTTGTAGGGCTGTTTTGGGGGCCCTCGGGGCTTGGGGGAAAGGGGGGGGGGCCCGGCGACGGCATTTCCGGATGGTGGGTAAGTCCCGCGGCCCGTAGGGTGGCTCTGTGGGGTGGCTGGACGAGTGGGGCGCGGGGTGGGCAAGGTATGGACACGCTTACCAATGTCCTGTATGCCTATTGCCCCTCCCCTTACCAAGTTCCTATACCCTCTCCCGCCCCTCCCCCCTCCGCCCCTCCCCCCTTTCCCCCGCAGATGGTCGACTGCGCCCGATTGCAGGTGTCGGACAGCGACGGCCGGTTGGCAGTGATGAGCCAACCCGTGCTGCTGAGGCGGCTGGTGGCGGCGGGGCTGCGGCTGGAGGAGCCCACCATCGCCCCGGGTAGGAACCCGCCCCCCCGGGGCCCCCCCAAACCGCATGCCCATATCCTCCCCCAACCCCCAACCCCCAACCCCGCCTGACCCTCCGCCCTCGACATGTGTCCCTACGGTATGTCCGCTGAGTGAGGATGTCCGCCGCCGTCCTGTGCCCCACGCGGTCCCGTCACACGCAGCTGCCCAGAGGCGCGGGGCACATCCTGCAGCGGCCAGACTCATTCGTTGCCTGCTCGCCCCCCTCTGTTGCCGACTTACTTTTGGAACCGGCACGAACCCATGACGTGCACCCACCCACCCACCCACCCACCCACCCACCCACCCAACCACCCATGTGCACGGTCTGCACCTGGCTGGGTCGGGCGGGTTCTTTCTCAAAACACATCTGGACGGTCTGCAACCCCCAACCCCAACCCCAACCCCAACCCCAACCCCAACCCCAACCCCAACCCCAACCCCAACCCCAACCCCAACCCCAACCCCAACCCCAACCCCAACCCCAACCCCAACCCCAACCCCAACCCCAACCCCAACCCCAACCCCAACCTCGATGGATGTCGTCCCATCCCCGGGTGCAGTCGGTCCTTCATCGGACCTCTGCTCTCTGGCAGCAGCGCAGTGTGAATATGTCCACCGATTTCCGATACTTCCTAACCCCCAAACCCAAACCCATTTCCCATACTCCTCCTCCCCCCGCCGCCGCCGCCGCCGCCGCCCCCACCCCACCCCGAACCGCACCCCACTGCGGCCCCCAGACGACTCCCTGCTGACCTGCCTGGAGCCGGATCTGCTGCTCAGCCCCGGGCTGTTGGAGGGCGCCCTGGAGGCGGGGCTGCACGTGGGGCTGGTGCCGTACTTCACGTTGGCCCCCGGCACCTCCCCCCCCTGGAGGTCACTGGTGGCGGAGGCGATCGCTGAGGGACACCCCCCGCAAGGCGAGCCAGGGGGGAGGGGGGAGTGGTAGGGGGGAGAGAAGGAGGGGGGGAGACGATGTAGGAAAATGGTAGACATATTCAAACGGCGCTGCTGCAAGAGCAAAGGGGCCGGGGGCGAGTCGGCACCGGAACCTACCGTAGCCAATGTCACGTCCTCCCGCCCCACCCTGTCCTCCTCCTCCTCCTCCTCATTCTGCCGGTCCCGCTGGTCATGGTGGTCCTGATGGGGTTGGTTAAGGGGGTGGATATGATGGTACCCGCCCCAACCGTCTCCAACCAACCGTCCCCAACCAACCAACCCGCGGGTCGCTCTCGCAGTGCTGGGGACGCTCCTGCGCAGCGGCGCGGACCCGCGGGCCCCCGTACTGGGCTGCATAAGGCCCCTCACCCTGGCCATGATGTCGTGCAGTACGGCGTCGTACAACATGTTGGTGAAGGCAGGTGCGATCCGGACCCGATCCCGTCCAACAAAGAGGTTTGTGTGCGAGTGGGAGTGTGTTTGGAAAAGAATTAGAAAAAAACCGCCCGACCGAACCCAGGCGCAGATGTACTTACCACATAACCTGCAAGAAAGTGTGAGTGTGTGTCATCCCCGATGCTGTCGCGCGGGCCGATGCGAGGGGTTCCGTACATGGTGCGCACGCGCTCCAGATCTCCTGCCGTTCACTTGGATGCAGTCGCGCAACTGCACGGGCAATGCACAATGAATGTCGTACGGACAGACCCGTACGATGCCGTGATGCACTGCCGTACTACGGTACTTGGGGAGCGAGAACATTATCTTTGGAGAACTTGTGAATGAAGGCTGCGGTGCGTCGTCAAATAGGCCACCACGAGAACAAGGCCTGCACACGTGGGAGGACCCCACATACAGTTGGGTGGCATTAGCGACTCGAAAGGGCTCCGGCACCTGAACATGGATGGAAAGGCAGAAAGTCAGACTGCTTGACAGGCGACCATTCCGTGCCCAACGAAACATGAGACGCCCGCATGTGCCGTACCGTACGGCAGGTGCCCCCGAGTCAGACGCCCCGTCGCCCCCCTCCACGAGCGGCATCGGCCGCACCGATGCCGAGGGCAGGATGCGGGCGCTGGTACGGCAGCCACTGCGTACGGCAATGGAGCCGGTGTTGTGGCCGCACCTGAGCTGGCTGGCGCGGGAGTCGCCGGAAATGGTGAGTGTGCGTACGGCAATACACACACGTGCCACCTTAGCTCGCGCCCTTGCCGGAAATCCTGTTAAACTGGGTGTTGTGTTGTTAGGGTTCAGTAGTAGTCACCGACACAAGGTGGACCCGGGTGGTCCAACGGGCCCATCCAGACAGCTCGTAGGCGCCTCATCTCATCATAAACCCCTACCAAGGACTGCGCACCCATCCTCCGTTACCCGCGGGGGGGTCATGCAGGGGCGCCAGGGCGCTGATTTTGTTGGTTTCGGATGGTTGTCGTTGATTGTCTGGTGGGTTAGTTGGTTGGTTGGTTCCCAACGTTCCTATCGTCTCCATCCCGTCTCCCATCCTCTCTCTCTCCACACCCCATCTACGTACCGTACTTGTTCACCCTGTAATCAGCCGCAGCCGGACCTTTGCTCGGGCAGTCCTCGCCCGCAATAGTGAGTGGCGGAGTTCACCTGCCAGAGTGTACCAGTGACCTACGCCCCATCCGCCCCGCTCCCTCCTCCGCCTCCCCCCCTTTCCGCCTCTCCCCCTCCCCCCTTTGTTACGCTTTCCCGGCCCGGCCCGCAGCTGATGAACCTACTGCCCCTGCTGTCCAGCCCCCGCCCCTCCAACCCCCTGACGCTGCTGGCCCTGATGCGCTGTGTCAACTCGCGGGCAGTGCGGGTGCTGCTGAAGGACACCGCGGAGGGCCGTCCGGAGGGGCCAATCCACAACCGCTTCATTGCCATAACGCTGGACATGTCGCTGGGGCTGATTGGGGAGTTCATCCAGGGGGACCCGGGTGAGGGGGGGGCGGAGGGGCGGGGTGGGGCGGGGTGGTTAGGGGCGGGGGGTATAGGAAATTGGTAGATACGTTGAGGGGTTTGGGGGGAGGTCGGAGGGGACCGGGGGCTGGTCGGTTGGGATGTTGGGGAGAGGCCGTGTCTGGGGATGGATTGTGTGTCTGGGGATGGATTGCGTGTGTGTGTGTGTGTATGTGTGTATGTGTGTGTGTGTGTGTGTTTGGCAAATAAACCCGTCCGAACCCGAACCGCCCGGTCCCTACTTTGCAATTTACAATTTATCAGACGCAATGTGTGTATAAAAAGAAGCTGAATGTGTGTGTGGGAGGCAACCGAGGATAGACTTGGCAGGACCACGCAGCATTGACTGAGAAACCGGGAACGGGCAGTGTGGGGCAGTACGAGCTAGTACTGGGCAGTACGGGGCAGTACGGGATGGTACGAGGCGGAGGAGTTCCCATTAGGGGGGTACGGTACCCCGGGGGGCCGTGGAGGAGGCTGCACAGTGGGGGAAAGCATTGGGTGGTTGGGGCATGTTCTGCCTGTGATTGCGCCTGCTGGTACTGCTGATGTACATGAACCGCTTCAATGGGCAGTTGCGGTACTCGGTTGTCGATGCAGCAGCGGTGGGTTGACGAGGGGGCCCCGGGGGCCGACCCCCCCAGAGGGCCGCCGCGCGGTCTCGTTTTAGTCGTACGTCGACCGCCCCTCAAAAGGACTTCCCTCCCTGGCGCGCCACTGCCGTCGTGACTCTTTTCTGTTTTCGTGCTCGTCCACCTGGCTGCAGTCAATCCGTACATTCCTTACTTCCTGTTGGTGTTCCTGCAAGCCCTCCGCTTCGTGGTGATGGAGCGGAAGCTGCTGCGCCTGCTGCCGGCGCCTATCATGGTGGGTGCGTGCTTGGGTGCGTGTACGGCAGCTGTTGTACTGCAGCAGGCTGCTGCTGTTGCGGCTGCTTGCAGGTGACCCATGGGTCGTACGGCACTGAGTCGTACTGTCGTCACACACGTGCTCTTGACCGAATAAAATCACCACCACCCCCATCGGTCCCGCACCGCAGGCACTGGCGGACCGATTGGACCCACCCGCCGACCGCCTCATTGCCCCCGCCGCCATCACCGCCACCACCGCCACCGCCACCACCACCACCACCGCCACCACCACCCCTCTCCCCCCCGCGGCGGCCCCGACGGCCGAACCCGTCGCCACCCCGGCGTCCACGATCCCGTCCCCGTGCGGGTCCACGTCCACACCGCCGCGTGCGCCGGTGCCCGCGGCGGCTGGGTCAGGGTCAGAGGCCCCGCCCACCGACGGCGCCGGCTGCAGCAGCCCCGAATGCGGGGGCAGGGAGGGCGCTGCTGGCAGTAGCTGTGGAGCCGCCGCCAGCAGTAGCACCACCAGCGATGGCACCGGTAGTGGCAGAAGGTCCGACTCCGGCATCATCGCTGGTGCGAGCAGCAGCAGCGCCCTCGACCCGGACAGCAGCAGCAGTAAAAGAAGCAGTAGCGGCTGCTCGCCAGCTTCCGCCGATGCTACCGCTGGTGCAACTGCTACTTCCGCGGACACAACTGATAAAGATAATGCTACTGCCACAGTTACGGCTGCTGCTGCTGCTGCCGCTACAGCAGCAGCTACTGCCATGCCCGTCGCGAGTTCTTCACGAGGTGGCGAGGTATTGCTGCAGCCGCCGGCATGGCCCTCAGAGCAGCAGCTGCCGTACGAGGTGCTGAGCAGCATTGTACTGCTGCCGTTCCAAATTGGCCGAATACGGCCTATCATCGAGGGGAAGTTCCCGACCGTGGCAAGGTGAGCGCAGCCGGGTACGCGACCGCATTTCGCCCCATGTGGTCTGCGTGCGGAGCATGTTGATGCGCGCGTGGAAGTGTTGAATATGCCGTACGGCATGTGTCGTACATGTGTACGGATTGTGCTCGGCTCTGACGTTTGGGGGTTTGGGTGGGGAGGGAGGGGTGACGTGCGATTGGGGCTGCCCTGGGGCTGGAGGGGGGAGGGACGTAGGGCCCACGGGGCTGAAAGGGTCTGGCAGAGAGAGGGCGCGGGACCGGGGGGCGGGGGGGGGCTAACGCGGAGCTCTAGGATATGGGGTAACGTTTTTGACAGGGCATCTGAGGGACGCGGACGACATCAGTTTGCAGAGCTGGCGAATCTGGCAGCACATCAGGGTCCAGGGGCCCATCGACCGGGGCGGGTCTTCCCCGCCCCTCCCTGGACCCCTCCCACCCACCCCCACCCCGAACCCCGCCTGGTGAAGGAAGGTCATCACCGCCCGCCCATGCTGCCACTTTTTGCCCCTACTGTCTGCGTCGTACGTACATACGTACGTACGTACGTACGTACGTACGGCACGACCATGGAATGCAGGTACCTGTGGAGTTCGGGCTACCTATCGGCCCTCGTGCGGCTCGCCTCCGTCATCCTCCGTACCGAGGCATTCGCCGGCCGGGGTGCTGTCGCCGACGCTCCCGGCCGGGGGCACGGGGCCCAGGCCGCCGCGGCCGCCGGCAGCGCGGCCGCGGCGGCTGGCGCCGCCGCCAGGCCGCCGCCGTACGGTTCGGCCGGCGCCGGCACGCCGTCGACTTGCCGTTGGCGGTTGCTTACGACCATCTTTGCGAGCGTGATCAAAGGGCTGGGGCTCGATCAGAAGGAGGACGTGCTGCCGGGCCGCGTCTGGGCGCCAACCACCGCGCTGATGCTGTACACTGACCCATGGGTCAGAGCGCTCGTCGCCGACGACTGCCTCGACGCGCTCGCGCAAGCGACACACGACGCCGCGGACGAGGCGGCGGCGGCGGCGGCCCGGTCGGCCGCTGCTGACGGGGCGGACGGTCAAGGAGGAGGCGTCCGAGGTACGACCAGTACGGCACGTACGGACGTGGCGGCGCCGTGGGAGGCGCGGCTGGCTCGCAGCGCGGAGGAGACGATGCGTCGGGCCATGTCGGACATGTCGCAGGGCTTCACCTGCCCGCCGACCTGGATGGCCTGCGGCGCATGGACCTCCCCGCGAGTGGCGGCGACTCTCGCAGCCCGGCGGGACGCCGCGTCCCTGGCGGCGGCGGCAGCCGGCGGGCCGAGCGATGACAGGGCGGCGGCGGCGCCGCCGCCGCCGCCAGGCACCGCCGCCGCCGCCGCCGCCGGCGGAACGGGTGGAAAGCAGGCGGCGGCGAGGAATGCGCGAGGGGAGGAGTCCGGGGGCGCGGAGACGCAACAGCCCAGCGCCGCCGCGAGCTTGCCGGCGCTGTCGTACGAGCCGTACGGGCGGCTTCTGGTTGTCGTACCGTCCTGGGTGCAGACGGCGGTGGTCCAGAGCGCCTGGGAGATCCGGTGGCACCTGTGGGATGTGCTGCGGGTGGAGGGCGGCGGGGGGCTCGCGAGGGCGCTGCTGGAAGCGCGGTCCAGGGTGGTGGGGCCGCCGCCGCTGCCGGGCCGCTGAGACGGGCGGATTATTGAGGGGTGGGGTTGGAGGGGGAGACAGAGCCCCGGGGTCGGAGACGACGATGAGGAATATTGAATGATTTGCCGCATCAGCGCCGTAGCGACGGATGGGCGCAGAGAGGGGACCGGAGCGTGGAGGAAGAGTGATGTGCCGTACACGCCGTACACGAAGGTGGCGGAGTACGGGAAGGGTGGAAATGGTCGGCTGGGATGGGACGCCCACAGGCGTACCAGTAGCTAGTACCCTCAGCCGTAATGTTGCAGTGCCGTACAGTACGGTATGGAGCCGTACGGAACAGTAATACCGCGCCGCAAGGACGGGAATGAGTGTGAGGGCATGAGTGTGCGGTGCGTGCGGAGGGGCGGCTTAGCGGCTGACGTGCACGTGGAGTACGAGCAGTGTCGTACCTTTCTCAGAGGGATAACTCGCGGGCTCTGTGTGGGGTGGTTTTGCAGCGCCTCAAGGGAGGGTGGGGGTGGGGGGTGGGTGGGGACCAATGCGGAACTGAGAGGCAGCGGCAGGTGCTGGCGGGGAGTCGGAGACCTCCGGGAAGGGGGAGGCGGGGTGAGCCGCCGGGGGGCGGTGGGCAGGTAGGTGGGCAGGTAGGTCGGCAGGTAGGTAGGTCCGGTGGCACTGGAGGACAGGAATGACACAGGAATCGGAGTACAGGGCGTTTCAGTGGATGCATACGACGCGAGGCACGTGGTACGGTTCTTGGCTGCCCAGCGCGCCAGGCAGCAGGGAGGGCCGGGCGGAGCCCCTCACCCCCTACCCGACACATACACACACACACATTGCCCGCCGTGTTGTTCGTCCGTCCTGGCCTGGCTGACGACCGCACGACACTGCCGTACATCGATCAGTGGTGACGTACCGTGTCTCATTTTGGGCTCGCTCGCACCTTGGCTGCGGTCGTCCCGAGGTGTTGGCCGGGCGTGGAGCCGAGCAAGGCCAGGCCGGGCCGGCCGGGAGTGCGCGATGGAACTATGGAAGTTACAAAGGATGTTACATCGGACCCCGCGGGTCGTCGGTGACAGCCGAAGCTGGAAGTTGCTTGCGACGGGGTCGGGGACGGACGCCTCCCGCACGGTTTTATGCTCCAGGAAGGGCGGGTGCGCACGGACGGCAGGTAGCCGTACGAGGATGAGGGCGTGTGGAGGCAGGCAACTGGCTGTGCGTGATGACCACGATGACCACCTGCTGCAAATCAACAGTCTTGATAAGCAAGAGTTCGCGCAAGTCAACAATGCATCCGACCCTACATCCTTGACAATAATGTTTCCGAACCCACACGGTGCATTGGCTGGCGCGTCCCGGCACATCATCAACCAGATGATCGAGCTGTACGGCATCGTCTCCGTCCCAGTCGACTGTGTCTTCGGGTTCGTTTGGACCGTACGAGCTCGCTCAAGCTTATAACATCCATCCACAGTAGTCGACTGCGGGCCCTCCAGCAGCGTGATCAAAACAAGTCCGTGGCCAGCACGACGTCGGACTGCACTATTCTGCCGCCCGCGTTCCCGGACGTCTCCTCCTTGCATGCAGTCGAGGCATGGGCTCCCGACCGAGGTCCTTCCTTCGGTCCTTCCTTCTTGGTGCTCGTGGCACGGCCGTAATGTAATGCATTCTAAGGTGAGCCGCAGCCGTGTCGTGGCGACACGATCATCTCATGCATCTGAGATATGTCACCTTCGACCTGAACCACCCCATTCTCTGTATTAAGGCTAGTGAAATGAATCGCGTAAGAGCGTTCACAAACTCCAAGACCCTCGAGTGACGGGATCTCCTGAAGCAAGGATAGATCCGACGCGCAAGTCCATCCCCAAGTAGAGTTACACACGGCTGGCGGAGCCGCCCCAACCCAACGCCGCCCGTGGGGCAAACCCAAGGTCTCTGGGATGTGGTGGTGGTGGCGGCGGTCGCGGCCATGGAGAATGGCCGCCGATTCAGGGGCGGCCGCCCTGCGGCGGACAGCACCCCGTCAAGATTCCGGCGAGGGTGACGGGACACCCCGGACGGCACAACCGCTGAATCCGGGATCCGTGGCGCAAGGGAGGCGGAATGCAATCCTCCACGGCCCTGCAGCCCGTCCTCCTTCCTTGTCACTGACGTCACTGTCCTCCGACCCCCTTTTGCTGCTGCTGCTGCTCCGCCGCCCGGTCGGTTGGCTGCGTCCACCAGGGCTCCCCCCCGCGGGGGATGACGGAGTAGTAGTTGAGGCGCGGGTGGGAGGTGAAGTAGTGGGTCTTGATGTGGTCCATGTTGACTGCGGGGGCGAACCCGGGGGTGTGGTACAGGTCCCGGACGTAGCCGGCGATGGCGGGGTACTCGCGGAGGAAGCGCCTGGACGGGGCGGGGCGGCCGGGGTGGGCGGGTGGGTGGGGAGGACGGGGTGGGGCGGGACGGGGCGGGAGGAAAGGTGGGCCGGGCCGGGTGGGAGGGCGGGCCGGGCCGGGCCGGGTGGAGGGATGGTGGGAGGGCGGGAGGGAACATGTGTGGTACGGCGCGTCACTACGCCAGCTGATTGGGGCCGCGTTGGCTGCTACGGCGGGGACCCGGTGACGGCAGGACACCGGACGAGGGGCACGTGCGGCTGTGCACGGGGTGGGTGGGCCAGCGACGGAGGGTAGGCAGGTGCCCCAGCCCACACGCAGGCCCCTCCCTCCCTCCTCCCTCCCTATACGCCGCCACCGGCCACTCCACCTGTAGGTATTTTTCGGAATCCTGCATCAGACAACCTACATGTCTCCGACTCCCCGTACTTGGTTTCGGAAACACCGGCCCTACACCGTCGTCGTCGCTGGCGATCTATGGTACTGTACGAATGTCTCCAGTCGAACCAACCGTCGCTCTGGCAGCAGCGCAGTTTGAACCTATACCATACCCCCCCCCGCGCTCCCTCCTCCCTGCGCCGCTCGCACGCCCACCCACTTGTTGGTCTTGAAGTATACGACGTAGACCTCATCGAAGCGGATGAGCGTCTGGAACAGCCGCACGTCCGCCTCCGTGAGGGTGGCCCCCAGCAGGTAGCGCTGACGGGTCAGGAGGGCCTCCAGCCGCTCCAGGGAGGAAAACAGCTCCTGAGGCGGCCGAGCGAGTCGGAGGGGAGGGTCGGAGCTTGGGGGTGATGCGGTCGCAGGTAGGCGGGGAAGGCGAGGGCGGGGAGACACGGGAGCGGGCCGGCAGTGCGCGTGTGTGGGGTGGGTGTGTGGGTAGGGGGTGTACGGCACGAGCCAAGCGGGATCGCCCATGTACGGTGAATTTTACCGTACCACCAAAAGATCTGGACAGGGCACGACAGGAGGCAGGCACGTTGTGTGGTGGAAACGTTAAGACACCAAGCCGCCACGTGCCAGCCGTTGACCGCTAGTTGCACCCTCGTTCAGATAGCCAGCCCCCACCCCCCCACCCGTTATGCTGGGTGTGCCCGGGTTCGTTCTACGGGTTTATTTATTTTTTTCAATTTAACCCCCCCCCACCCCCCGGGAGACTACTCCTGCCGTGTCAGTTGGCGCCCACCTCGAAGGCGGTGTCGTACGCCGCCTGCGTCGTCGCGAAGCCGCAGCGGTAGACCCCGTTGTTGATGGTGGGGTAGACCCAGTCGTTGACCTCGTCGATGGCCGCCCGCAGCGGCTCCGGGTACAGGTCCAGACCTGCACCCCATACGGTACCCGGGTGAGCGGAGGGGAGGGGGGTAAAGGAAATTGGTAGACATATTCTAACTGCGCTGCTGCCAGAGCAAAGGGGAGGGAAGGGGATACGAAATTGGTAGACATGTTTCCCGGATGAGGGGAGGGAAGGGGGGCATCCGTGCGGTCGGTCGGTCGTTCGTTCGTTCGTTGATGCCCGGGTGGGGCCCCAGGGAGGGTTCTCTTGAGCTCCACATCCCCCGGCGTGCAGCCGAGGAATGAGCCTGGTGGGCCCTCCGCCCAGGGTTTGTGGGTGGGGCTCGTAACCGATGTACCGTACGTATCCTACACCGCTGCATGCGGCACCGCCACACGCGGGGGCACCGACAACATGTCATGTATGTGTTGCGTCAGCAGCAGCATGCACGGGGGGGGGACAATGACCGGGACACCCCTCTTCCTCCCCGGCCCCCAGCACCCCCGTGGGTCACAGTCCGACGGCCCTCAGGACGGACCGACCCGTGGGACGCACCGCGCACCCGCCCACTCCACTCCTTGACCACCCACCCACTCACCCCAACCCTCACATGACATCTCTTCACCTCCGCACCGCCTCCCCCCCCCCACCGGTACCGCCCCCCGCGCCCCCTACACCGGACACCCACCCGGGGTCTTGGCGATGTGGTTAAACGCCGAGTTGAACATGCGGATGATCTCGGAGCTCTGTACGGGTGTGCCAATGTGCCAGTGTGTGTGTGGGGGGGGGGGGCGGCGGCGGCAGTCTTGTTTGAACATTTGAGGGGGGCCCGGTTACACAGCATGTGAGCGGTGCGGCGGCCGTCCATCCCAAACCAATTTGCAGGACCCGCCATCGCATGCGGGTTGCGGCCGTCGACATCGCGGGTGGGCGGCATAGCCCATCGAGCGATGGGCAATCGTGTGCAGAGTGCACCGGTGGCACACCAGCGCGAGGCGATACCTCCTTCCCGCTGGACCCCCTCTGCTCCAGGCGCCATCATCCGTTTATCCCGCCGCCCGCCCGCGCACCCACTCGCCCTCGCCCCGGCAGACCGCCCACCCCGGCGGTCCAGAGACGCCCAGTCCCGCTCCCTCACCTCGTTGTTCACAATGGTCTTGTGCTTCTTGTCCCACAGCACGGGCACCGAGTACTTGCCTGCGGGTGCAGCGCGGAGGGAGCCACAGGGGGGCGATGGGGCCACAGGTGGGCGCATGGCTCTAGGGAGCACAGCGAAGGGCGAAGGGCGAGGTGCAAACAGAGTGGACGAAGATCACGCAGCCCGGGGCCAATCGGGTGCCAGCGCTACCGTACCGCACCGTACCGCGCCTGGCCCCAACCGTGTCGCCGCACCCTGCTCCTGGTCCATTCAACCCACACGCCCAAATCGCATCAGCTCACCGCGTCAGCGCGGACACTGCACGTCCTTGCTGACGTACCCACCCACCCAGCACCCACCCAGCCACGTCGGTCTTCAGGCCTGCGGCCCTGGTTTGCCCGTGCGGAGGGGAGGGAGGCGACACCTGCCCGCCTGGGAGCCCGATCCGTCCGTCCGCTACCCGCGGGTCACCCCGGATGCCATCCAGCACCCACGACTGCAACCTCCACTCCTCGACGGCGACGGTGCAAACATCCAGGACCACCCCAAACGCTACCCACGTCACCGCGAGCCCTCAAAGGACGTCAGAAGGACAATAACAGCTTCGGTTCCTCGCACCCCCACGGGACCCCACCGCCCGATCCAAACCCCGCCCGCCCTGGAGGCTGCTTTGCTTCCGGTTGCATCTCGCTCTTTGCTCTCCAGGTACCAGTACCGGTAATTATTATGGGTAGGAATGGGTCGCCGGTATGGTTGTGCCTGGACGTGTATCCCGTTTTGAACCTCCCCCTCTGGGGGTGCCCCGGGGCCAGCGGCGGATCACTTGACGTACCCGTGGTGTCGTGCGCCAGTTCGTACAGGTCCCGTACACATCGGGTGTCGTTGACGGTGTCCGGCACGCAGCCCTCGCAGCCGAAGGACCCGAACCCCGTGGACGAGGCGAGGGGCGGGTCGGCGGGGCTCCGAAACACCCAGCCGGTGTGGGTGTCGTTGGGGTCGTCCGGGCGGGTGCGCTGCCAGGTGGGGTGGGTCACCGACACTCCGATGGCGCCCTCCAGCCCCTAGAGACCAGGGGAGGGGAGCGTAGGAAAATTGGTAGACATATTTATACTGCGCCGCTGCCAGAGCAAATAGGGGAGGGGGGTGGGCCGAGGGCCGACGACCGTGTTCTCAGTGCCCGTGCTGCCGTGCACGACCCCACGACGCGGTTGGTCAAGTCGTGATGCGGGCGATGCGCGTTACCGTACAGCAGCGGAGGAGCTGAGATCGGGGGCCAGGCAACGCGCATGGGTCGGAGAGTGGGCGGTTGGGGTCGCCACGCTACAGCTGGGGAGGGGAGGGCGGTTGGGGTGGCCAGCTGCGGTTTGGGAGGAGGGGGGGTGTCATGACGCACTGCGTGCTGTGCAATTTGGGTGCGGATAGATGATACTAAGTGGGCCCAAGCCAGCACGGTGCGTGCGTCTGTCTGTCTGTCAGTCTGTCCCTGTGACGTCGCTCCGTTTCTTGATCCCCTGGTCATCCCCATTTCAAGCTGGCTATCTCAAACGGGCCCCTGGTATTGGACGCCCAGTCAACCGCCAGCGGCCCGGCTGCCCCCACCTTCATGTACAGTACCGTCAGGCAGCGGCAGGCCCACGGGCAAGCCAGGGAGACGTAGAGGTGGTAGCGGCCCGCTGCGAAGGAGGGGACGAACAGGGCGCGAGCTGGGTTCAGAACGTTGTGAAACAGTTCGGGGTGAAGAAATGGAGGTCAGGTCTGCCCTGGTGTATTGCGGGGTGTTGGGGCGACGCCGTAATGTGGGTTGGTTCGCGCGTGGGCGCGACGGTTGGCCGATGCAGTTGGGACTCAGTCAGCCTTCTGCGCTAACCGCGTTTCGTTTCGGACGTCTCCATGCAGAGGATGACTGTGAACCATGCTTCGGTTTTCACTGCCCACCCAAAGCTTCGACGACGATGCCAGCACCCTTCAGCACCCGAGCCGAACCTTGAGGACTGCACCCGATCAAGCGCGCTAACCTTCTGGTTCGAATTGGCCACCCGGCTCGATTTTGTTGCGGAATCCGGCCTCCGTGCGCTTGAACTCGCCGGTGGTGCTGGTCTCGTCCAACGCCGTGCGCGCTTTCGACGCCATGGTCCGTGTGAGACGCAGCGCACGCGGTGCAGATACAGTGGCGTACCTAACAGATGATGCAAACTGGCGCTGAAGGCGATTGATTAGCATAAGTGCGCGGACGTGACCAGGTTTCTCCTCAGGTTACTTCTGCTGCGCTGCAGACTGAGTATCGTGTTTGTATTACAATTGGCGTCTTGTTTATAACTTTTAAATTTTATATCAGGTGGTAGCTGAAAATAGGGTGTTTCTTTCTCAGTAATCTTCGTGTCTCGTCGAGTAATTCCGTCATCGGAGAGCCTATCGCATGTCAAGTCCTGAAATCAACGCCCCATATTACATCATGTAACATGTGCATTTATTCGATGATGGATGAGAAACATGCGAATTTTGATAGCAAGATCCCAGACGTGCGCTCTCTCCTCTCTGTTCCACCGGGCTCCTGGCCAACCGCAACCCGCAACGACCCGCTCCAACCCCCGGGCGCTCATCGTGCCCCGTTTGCTTGCACGTCCTCCTCGCCGTCCTCCTCCTCGTCCTCGAATCGGCTTGGGTCGTCCCCAACCAACTGCAAGCACGGCCATCAGGGAAGAATCCGGGACGGGAATTATGTCAGGGTTCACGGTTCACGGAACGTCCTCCCGACGCATCCCGACGCAGTCGCAGCTTGGCCGCCGCCGACCGACCGACCGACTGACCTCCAACCCTCGATTTCCATTACCGCATTACCGCAGGCTTCCAGGCTATGAACTCTACCCTTCACACTGACGCCTGTTTGGGTCGGGCACCTCCTGTGACGCCTACTGCTATCACTACTCCGTACGAACCCACTATGAATACCGCCGTGATTACTGCTGTAGTGCTGTTGCGAGTACGGTCCTGCAGTCCGCAGATGCCGGGTTGCACCCCCTACCTGCAACGCATCACCACGAACCCTGCGCCTAACACGATCACGTACCGACGTACGTACATGTCCCCGATGGTCTCTCCGTCCCCATGATCCCTCGTCCTACACACCCTACCCTGGCGCACCCCCTCGTCATCCCACCTAACCCCCTCTCACCCCGCCAATCCTCACCTCCAACCCCCCAGCCCCACTCATCGCACCACACCCGGTTTTGCCCCCTGTTTAAGGTTCAAATCGCCCCCAGTCGCCCCCACCCCACCGACGTCGCCCCCCCTTCCCCAATTTCCTAAACCCATCCCGCCCCCCTCACCTCCTCCAGGTCCTCCCTCGCCCCGCTCTCCTCGCCCTCCTGGTCCAGGTCCATGCCCTCCTCCAGCCGCTCAGCGATGACGGCCGCCCGCGTGTCGGGGTCCAGACCCGCCATCACCTCCGCCTCGTCGAAGAAGAAATCACCCTCACCTGCAGCCAGCGGCAGCAGCAATACCAACAACGACATCAGCAGCAGCACGGCAGCAGCAACAACAACAACAACAACAACAACAACAACAACAACAACAACAACAACAACAACAACAACAACAACAACAACAACAACAACAGCACGGCAGCAGCAGCAGCAACAAGAACAGCAGCGGCGGCAGCAAAGGAGCGGTTGGAAGACGAGACGGCGGCGGGGGGTGCCGCCACAGCGGAGACGGGGCCAGCCATCAGTCGATATGTGGGGCGTCCAGAATGGTGGATTGCCCACCGTCCCGCCCGCATGCCGCCCCCCCCCCCAGGTCAGGGTGACGATGGACGGAACACCGGCACGAGAGGCCGGACGGCCGACCACCCTGCCCTGCTTCCCGCCCCCCTCAGGCTCCCGCCCACCTTTCTCCCATCCGCCTCTGCACGGCCCCCCCTTCCCCGCCGCGCCTGGCATCTTGGCTTCCCCACTGCGCCACCACGCGCCTCAAGCCGCGCAGCTTAGTTCAGGGTTAACCCCCCACATACACCCCCCCATCCCCCCCCACACACACCGAACGCTTCTGACTAAACACACGCATTTCTCGCGGCTCAGTTCTCCTATACGCACACACGCGGGGAGGGGGACGTCCCCACCTTCCACTTCCGGGTCCGGGTTTAGGGCCGCGCAGTCGCACAGCACCTTGAAGATGTCGTCCACTGAGGGGGGGTATCCGATCAACCCGAGGGGGGGGGAGGCCCAGCAGGGAGGGAGGGACGCGGGGCTAGTTAGGTAATGACCAGTCCGGCTCTAGGTGAGTCAGGCCAGCGTGCGTGGTATGCAAAGGGCGCGGCAACGCCCCGGTGAGTCGGGGTGTTCGTAGGCAGGCAGATCAGGAGTGCGTGGCATGCAGGGGCAGCGCCCCGGTGAGCAGGGCGGGGTGTGCACTGGCCGTATGTGGGCTGGGGAGGTGTGGGCGCCCCTCCCCTCCCCCCCTTTGGTCGTGTCAGCGGGACTTGCTATCTTCGTCCCCCCTCTTCCCACCTTTATCCTGGTCCGCGGGCACCAACCGGACCTCCGCCGCCACGTCCTCCTCCTCCTCCTCCTCCTCGGCCCCCTCTCCGCTGCCGTCCTCCTCAGCCCCCTCCCCCGCCCCGCGCATCCGCATGTCCTCCGAGCCCTCATCCAGCTGCAGGTAGATGCAGGGCTTGGCGTACGAGGAGGGGTCCCGGGAGATGGCGTGCATCACGATCTGCGGGTACCGGAGGGCGAAGGCAGGGCCGGAGGGGACCGAGCTGACCCACACGACCCGCCTGGGGACCGGAGGGGGTGGGGAGCCGGGAAGGGAGGGTGGGAAAGGAGGGTGGGGTTCAGAGGTGCGGGCGCGCAGGATGGACTAGTCAGAGGCGAGAGGGCGGTATCAGGGCCAGGGAGGGGCGGGGTTACATTTACAGTGTCCGTGAGGTGGGAGGGGGCGTCAGATTGGGGTTCGGGCGTCTTGACATGGCTCCAGGTTGGGGGATCATGAGTGGCACGGGACCCGCTAGGTGTACGGATGGTTGTAAGACCCGACCACCGTTTTCACTACTAGACAGGATGCAGGGAGGCTGTTGCAATATGATCAGGCGGAGGTTACACACGGGTTGCGCGCTGTTGGGTTCAGGTGCCGTTGTGGGAGGGTTGGCCGACGGCGGGACAGCCGACGAGGGCACTTGCCGCGTTGTGAGGTGAAGCACGCCGAGCCCGGCATTGATGTTATCTCCGAGAACAAACTCGACATCGGGACATTTGCTGCTGAGCTCCTCCTCATCCTCCGTGTCGAGAACAACATCCCGCGCCTCCGTCAGCGAAACGTCGGTGTCGATATCTAGCTTCCGGGCGGCGGCTACTTGATTGACTGTCATTTTATGTCACGGAGATCACAAACAATTATATCTGGTGAAACGTGTAAGCAAGGAAGAGGTCTCTTTCGAGTGGCAATCTGAGACCCCGATAGGCGAAAGCGTGACACGTGTTGCGACAGTTCAGCTATGACAAGCCGTAAAAGACAAAACAAGACTAGGCACTTAGATCGCGCGCAAAGCTGACTGCGCTCTCGCATGCCGTACAAGACTCTTACTGTCCCATCATGCCAATCCACCGTTAACTTGCCATGCAGCTTTCTTGCATACAGATTCCACATAAGTAGATTGCAGTATATAATTACGCACGCCGCTAAAATGTTCACTTGCACGGCAACAGTCAGACTCTAGTGGGTCAACATGCATCCACTGCACCGCTGACATACTGCGGAACTTTGAATTTACAAATGCCGGCCCCTAGCTCAACCAACAGCGAACCACGCAAGCGGATCCTGTGTTTGCACGGCAGTCGGCAGGATGGCGAGCTGTTCTCACAGCGCTTGCGGACCCTGTCCAGGAAGCTGGCCGGGATTGCGGTAGGTGTCGACCCACGCTGTATAGGCACGCGTGGACATCGTTGGCTGGCTTCCGAAAGATTCCTCACCCCAGGCTTGCCGGTATAGGGTAACCCGCCATGCTGGTGCGTCAAACCCAAATCCGTATCCGTCCCGCACCCGATCTTCTCCCTCGTTAGGACCTGCACTTCGTCAGCTCCCCCCACGAGCTGCCGCTGATGGAGGGGCAGAGCGTGGCCATGCGCTGCTGGTGGCGGCACTGGAACCTGCCGCAGCAGGACCAGGACCCGGATCCAGATCCTGAACTGCGTGACCCAGATCCAGATTCCACCGATGCGGGGGTGCACCCAGATCCGCCGGGTGCTGGCAGTGCTGCTGGCGGTGTCAAGAGTGAAGCCCCCGCAGTGCGGCCTGTGGAACCCCCTGGGGCAGCACCGGCACTGCCCCGATCAGGACCTGGTACGACCGCAGCAGCAAACGCATCGTCCCCGATCGCGCCCGCTGGTGGTTGGGACGAGCAGATCGTCAGGGACTGGCAGGCATCGCTGCAGGTACGGCGTGTCGGGCAGTGCCGTTCGGTGGATCGCAGCAGTCCGCGAGGGACAGAACACACAGGGGACAGTACGGCAGCCCGGGCGGGGCCTTGGGGCTTGGGGCTTGGGTGAGCAATCCGCTCGCCCTCGTCCTGGCCCCCCACCCTCGCCCTCCCCCCCACCCACGCCTTGACCCGGACGCCCCCCCCGGGTAAGTTCGCACATCCCGCCCTTCTCGTCCGCCACGTTGCACATCGTCCCCCTACCTACCCACGGGTGCACCAGTCGCCCTCATCCTCCTCGTGCCCCCTCCCCTCCCCCGGGGCCCACCAGTGCTCCATGAACCCCCACTCCCTACACCCCCCCAAACCTCCCCAACCTCCCAAACGCCCGCGTGCGCCCTTTTTCCCTGTGGGGACGTTGCGCCGCCTCCGCCACGGGCCCCTTTTTGTCAGAAAAGACAGCCGAATCACGACTGCGCCACCCCTCTTGTCAATACATACCGCCGCCTCCTCTCTCCCCCTGTCGCGAGTGGCTCTCAGAGCCTGGCGGCGGAGTGGCGCTCTTCGGGCCCCTTCGACGGCCTGCTGGGCTTCTCCAACGGGGCCGCGGCGGCGCTGCTGCTGGCCTGCCACGCGCAGGCCAACCCGGTGGGTGGTGAGGGGTGGGGGTTGGGTGGGGGGTGGGGTTGAGGAGGGGCCTCGTCTGGGTCCGCCGGTGTGCTGATTTCCACAACCCCATCGCCTCCCTCTCCCTTTTTGGCCCGTCGGGGCTTGTCGATTCTCACATCATCTACCTCGGCATTCCCTCCCCCTGCCCCGAGCGCCAATGCCTGCCTCTCCCCCTCTTGACACCCGCGCCGGGGTCATCCCGGCCCCCTCCGCCCCTTCACCACCCCCTCACCACGGAGCCCCTGCAACGCCTTAACACCGTCCTCTCCCCGACCAGGCCGCCTTCCCTGGACTCAAATTCGTGATCCTGGCGGGGGGCTACGTCCCACAACCCCTGGAGCGCCTGGTGCCGACGGGGCTCACTCGCCCGGGCCCAGGCCCGGGATCAGCACCCGCGGAGTACCCCACCCAGGCCGGCCATGGAGGCAGCGGCAGCGGCGGGAGTGGTGGCAGCGGAGGCGACGAGGGGGAGGGGGAGGGAGGGGCGACCTCCGCCGCGCGCCTCCTGGCGGCGCCGCTGGACCTGGCCTCCCTGCACTTCGCCAGCCGCGCCGACCTGGCGGTGCCGTACGAGGGCTCCCTGGAGCTGATGGAGTGCTTCCGGGCGTCCTGTCGTACAGTGGTGGAGCACTCGCTGGGGCACTGCCTGCCGCAGAAGTCGCCGCACGTGAGCTCGGTCCTGGACTTCATCCGGCGCTGGGGCGGGGGAGGCGGAGGCGGTGGCGGTGGCGGCGACGGTGCCTCCCCTGGGGCCCGACGGGGCGGCTCCGCCGCAGAAGGCCGACACGGGCGCGGTGCTGGCGGCGGCGGCGGCGGCGGCACTGCGGCCGCCGGCGGACGGGGGGACGTGCCCGACCCCGTTGCGGCGGCGCTGTCGGGTATCGGGGGGCCGCCTGGCAGGGCCCCCAAGATTCTGGCCGGCGCTGGGACGGGCTCAGCGGCGGGCGGGGGTGGCGGGGGTGGCGCAAGGGCGGATGCGGGGGCGGCTCGGCAGCCCCGCCAGCAGCAGCACCAGGACCAGCATCAGCCTCACAGAGGCGGACGGGGGCAGGCCCAGGCTGGGCCGGGGCCCGCGGGGGCGGCGGCGGCGGCTACCGGATCCGGATCTGCGGCGGGACGAGCGCCGCTGCGGGTCGGCGGCGCCGCTGCAGCGTCGGGGGCACCGGCGACAGCACCGCCGGGAAAGCCAGCGGCGGCGGCGACGGGGCAGGCAGGTGGCAGGGGTGGCGGGGACCAGCACTCCAGGGGTGGCGCGGCCGGTGCCGGCACCCGTCCTCCAGGGGAGGGTAAAGCTGCGGGGGCCCCTGGATCTGGATCCGGTTCTGGAGCTGGCAGGGGGCCAGCAAGCGCCAGCCCTGGAGGGTCCTCTAAATCGCAGTCCGCTGGGCGGCCCTCAGCGTCGTCTGCGTCCGCCGTACAGCCAGTCTCGTCCCCCCCCGCTGCGACAGTCGCTGCCTCCCCGGGGGCCGGCAGTACTCCGGCGGCGCAGGCGGGCCGAAATGGGACAGCCGCCCGTCCAGTGGCAGCAGCGGCAGCAACAGCCGCACCGACCCCGGCCGCGCCTCCTCCCGCCCACGGGGCAACAGCGGCGGCTTCGGCCCCGGCGCCGCCCCCAGTAGCGGCGGCCCCGGCTGTGGAGGCTGTGGAGGCGACCGAGGAGCAGCGCGAGGAGATGGACGCGTTGGAGGTGGGTTGGCTGGCTAGGTGGATTGTGTGTGTGTGGGGGGGGAGAGTTTAGGAAATTGGTAGACAATGGGGGGTGGATTGGGTGGGCGTCCGACAGCGGGCGAGTCTCCCGGCTTGGGTGCTGTTAGCGCCGGGTGAACCCCGCACACACCTCTGGGCGAGCTGCCAGCGGTGTCACACGCCGGGCTGTACCTGCTGCCCCGCTGAAGTATACGGTACTGACTAAAGGGCTCAGAAGGGAGGGAGGGGGTGCGAGGGAGGCCCGAGGGGTGTGAGGCAGGCCCCAGGGTAGGTGACCCGGGTGAGGGAGTGAGGGGTGTGGTAGACACATCCACATATCACGGAAGGGGGGCCCCGGGGGGAGAGCGGGTTGCGTTGATGACGATGCTTCTTTGGATCGGGTTTGGGTTTTATCTATTGGTCCCTGCCCTGCCCCCTTACCGTATGTGTCTCCCCCCCCCCACACACACACCGACCCGGCCCCCTCAGGCGATCTTCATGGACGAGTACCGGCCCATCAGCAGCGCCCCGCCCCGCTTCACCATTCACTTGAGGGAGCCGGGCTCGGTGGGGGAGGGCGGGGCGGGGGAGGCCGGGGGGGCGGCCGACCCCTCCGGGCCGCCCTCCCGGCTCTTCTCCCTCACCTTCACGCTGCCGGCCGCCTACCCCGCCTCGCAGCCGCCGCTCGTCGCCATCACCGGTGCGGGCGAGAGGGGATGGGGGCGAAGGGAGGGGGGCGAGGGAGGAAACCCCGACCTCCGGGGGCTCCTGGGGTTGATGGGATGGATTGGGAAGGGCTGGTGTGTAGCGGATTGGTAGGCAGGTCCAAGAGTCCTGGGTGGGGTGGGGTGTATAGGAAATTGGGTGGGGTGAGGTGGGGTGGGGTGGGGTGGGGTGGGGTGGGGTGGGGCGATGTGGTCATCTGAATGCCAAGGAGGACGATGGTGTGGGCTAGGATAAGGTGGGGCGGGATGGGTTCAGGAAAGGGACAAGCACGGTCCAGCTCAACCCGAGAGAGCCCTCACCCGCGGCTGCGGATCCTGAAGGGCCGCCCCCCCTCTCCCGAACGCGACTGGCCCGCACTGGGTTTCCGCACACCGCCTCAGGCCCCCTGGGCGGCAACGACCCCCGCCGGCACGCGCTGGCCTCCCACATCGCCGCCACCGCCACGGAGGCCATCGATAGCTCCGGGGCGGGCTGCGTGTTCCAGGTGGGGGCCCCGTCGCGTGGGTCGGAGGTTCGGGGGGGGAGATCGGGGTCACGTTGGGGTGGTGAGGGCAGGATGGGATGGGATGGGATGGAACAGGGGAGGGGTGGAGGGGAGGGGGAGGGAGTCGCAACCCACCTCGCAAGAGGACCTCGGGGCTCGGGGCGCTGGAGGGCGGAGCCCGCGTGGGTTTGGGTGGGTTTGGGTGGGTTTGGGTGGGGTGGGGTGGGGTGGGGTGGGGTGGGGTGGGGTGGGGTGGGGTGGGGTGGGGTGGGGTGGGGTGGGGTGGGGTGGGGTGGAGTGGGGTGGGGTGGAGTGGAGTGGAGTGGAGTTGGGGAGGGCGCAGCCCGGGTGGGGGGGGGAGGGAGGGGGAAGGAGGAGGGGTTGAGGGGAGGGTGTTGTGCGTTTGGGCGCAGCGACCGGGCCAGCGAGCACGACGACGCGCCGGAGGGGGGGAGGGCGGGGGAGGGCACCGGCGTCACCCACCCGGCCCGGTCCTGTAGTGATTCGATGGGGTCTAAGCCTGGCATGGCCTGGCCGCCCGGTCCGCAGGCGCTGCACCCCACGCCACCCCACCCCTGTCTACCCGACGCATGGAACCGAGAGCGCGGCTCCAGGGGTTTTTTCCGCTCGCACCTCCCGTCATGCGTTGTCTCGTTCCTGTGTCAGTTGCATTGATTTTCATGCCTGAGCTGCAGCCACCCAAGCGATCATCGAAACGTCGATCTGTTATTACACCAATCGTTCGATCCGCCCCGCACCCTCGCCCTCGCCCTCCTCGCACCCCCGCAGGTGGTTGAGGCCGCCAAGGAGTGGATCAACACCCACCTGCCGCCCGACATCGGGGAGCGACGGGAGACCGCCCTCCCTGCCGCAATCCCCCCCTCCAGCGGCACCCACACCTCCCACCTGCCCGCTGCCGGCACCGACGCCGGGATCTCCGCCACCTCGACACCCCACCACAACCACAACCACCACAACCAGCCCTCAGGCGCCGTCGCGGCTGCCGGCGGCGGCGCCGCCGCCGCCGCCGCGGCGTCGACGGCCGCGGCGACCATCGCCGCCGCCGCCGCCGGCCCCGCCGTCCTGAACCTGGGCTACGGCGCCACCGCGCTGGGTGTGGCGGCCTCCATCGGCAAGGCGGACCACATCGACCCCTGGTGGACCCGCGAGGAGGCGGACGCGGGGCTCATACGGGCGGCGGTGGCGGAGGCGTCGGCCAGTGCGCCCTGGCGGACGGGGCGGGCGGAGGCGACGGCGCTGGCGGAGGCGGACGAGGAGGCGGCGGAGGCGCTGCAGGTGGGGGCGGTCCGCCACGGGTCCGGGCGGCCGGTTTCTGGTGTTTGGTACCGACTGGGGTCCCCGGGAGGGCGCGGGACCGATCAGGGGGCTGGTGGGAGAACGGGGCGGGCCGCACATGGCGGTGTGTGGGGGGCATGGCACTGCATGCTTCCGCCCGGGCCGTGTGACCCGCACCGCCCCTCCACCATACCCCGCGGTGCACCACCCGGCTGCGGCGCCACCGCCACCGCCACCGCCACCGCCACCGCATGTGTGCCCCTCACTGCAGCCGACAGCGACCACGGGCCACGTTGCCGCCCTTCCATCCTGCTCCCAACTGATCTTCAACTGATCCCCACCTGATCTTCAATCACTGATTCCAGCTGACCCCAACTCCTCTCACCTGCTCCCCGCTGGGCCCCCCCCTTCCTCCAGTGGGACGATGCCGCGCCCGCCGCCGAGTCCCCCGGCGGCCCCGCCAGCGGCAGCGAGTGGACTCAGCGTGGGCGTTGGGACTACGTGGTGGGGCTGGTGGGGAAGCCCAGTGCGGGGAAGAGCACCTTCTTCAACGCGGTCACGGGTGAGGACTGAGGGCTGAGGAAACGAGGGACTGGTGAGGGCAGGAAACGAGGGACGCCGGTCGTCATAGCGTGGTGGTGGTAGGGGGGCGCCTGCGGCTGGAGGCCCCGGTGACCCTGCTCGGGGTCGCCAACTTTTAACGTTTCTGAAAGAACTCCGACCGATGCCTCGCAAATAATTAGCGTCGCAAATATGAAAAACCTAATTATATCGGGCCTCGCAAATAATTAGCGTCAGTACGGTGAACGCTATGCCCGTCGGGGGGCGAGGGCTCTGGCGGGGCACCCCGCGGTCCCTCCACCACCACATGTCGGATGTCACCACATCACACGGCGCCGATGCACGTGTACCTTTCCCTCGCCACCCACCCACCCACCCACCCATTCTTTTATCCCCCACGCCACCCGCTCTCTCCCCAACACGCACACGCACCCACGCGGCCCCCACCCCAGACCCCGCCAGCGACGAGGACGGCGCCCGCGTGGCGGCCTTCCCCTTCACCACTATCGCCCCCAACGTGGGCCGAGGCTACTGCCTGGTGCCCGACCCCGCGCCGCTGCTGGGGCTGGCCAGGGAGCAATGCAGGTGGGGCGGCCCGGGGGTGAGGGTGGCGGGGTAGGGGGGCTGATGGGTCGCGGTTGCGGTTGGGGCTGCGGCGGGGGAGGACTGGTGCAGCGCTGCAGCCGTCGTAACAGCTCATAAGGCCCAGGCATCAGGGCCAGCGGGTCGCTAGCCCCCCACCCCACCCCTCAAGGGCGGCCGGTCCTAGCCCCCAGGCTGTCATGAGGAATATAAGATCCAAAATTTGGACACCCAGCTTCGGTGGAATTCAAATCCAAATTGTGAAATCCAGCGTCAGACGCGCGAACGTACCGGGCCCTCAGGTGAGACCCACTCTTACGCTCCGCACCTTGTCCCCCCCCCCACACACACACAATTTCCTGAGCTTCCCCCACCCCGTTCGTTCGCCTTTCCTCTTCCGCACGACCCCCCGCCCGCCGCCATCTCCGTCTCTGTGGGAGGACCCGCCAGACCGCTCCACGGCTACGCGGACGCCTTCACGCTGGACAGCGCCGACCCGCGGGTCGCTAACATCGACCCGCTGCGGCGCTGGGTGGGGTCGGCGGGCTGGTCGGCTCCAGGGAGGCCGCTGCTGTGGCGCAAGGTGCCCGTGGTGGTCAAGGTGCGGTGGCGGGGGGTTGGGTGGGGGTGGGCAGGTGGGCAGGTGGGGGCCACCGCTGCGGGGGCACTGCTGACCAGTCCTGGGTGCGGCCCTGGGTGTGGGTGTGAATGCGGGTGTGGGTGTGGGTGTGCGTGAAGGAGAAATAAACCCAACACGGCGTTAAGGAGAAATAAACCCAACACGGCCGGCCTGGCCTGGCCTGGCCTGGGGTGTGGGTGTGGGTGCGGATGGGCGCTTCGAGAGCAGCACTGGCACCCCCCGGCAGCATCGACCGGCGGCCTTCCTCGTTTGATCATCATACCGTGGTCGCACCGCACAACCCGCTCACCGCGCCCCCTGTCGTACCCACTCGCAAGGCCCCTCGCCGCCTCTCGCCCAGGCACGCACCCAGGCGAGGTCTCAGCCTGACCTGCCCAAGGCGCGGCACCGCCCCCCCCCCGTCGCCCTCTCCCTCCCGCCCACCGGAGACCTGCACGGCATGGTCCCGGATGGGTGACGGGCGGATCAACTCCTCTCACCACCCGACCGCCCACCACTGCCCGGGACACCCCGGACCTCGCCCCTAGGGACTCGCCTCCGCATTCGCACACCCCTCCCTCTTTTGTCAATAAGGACAGCGCCCCCCTCCCCGGGTTCGTTCTTCGGGTTTATTTCTTCTTTCAATTTAACCCCCTCCCCCTTGCACCCCTCCTCCCCCCCCCACACACACCCTCCCGCCCCGCCAGGATGTTGCCGGCCTGGTCCCGGGCGCCTACCAGGGTCGGGGCCGCGGCAACGCCTTCCTCAACGACCTGTGTGACGCGGACGTGTTGATCCACGTGGTGGACTCCTCGGGGACCACGGACCGGGAGGGGCAGCTGCTGGACACGGAGGAGGGGGCGGAGGGGAGGGGGCGGGCGGGGAGGGGGGGGAGGCGGGGGAGGTGGTGGAGGCCGCGGCCGGGGGGGCGACCCGCTGGACGACGTGGGGTGAGTGGCTGTCGGTTGGGGCGGGTGTGTGTGGGAAGGGTGGGAGGGGCGGGAGGGGGTGGGAGGGGCGGGGACGTGTGGGAAGGGTGGGAGGGGCGGGGGCGTGTGGGAGGGGTGGGCCGGCGGATGGTGTCCTTATAGACTCTTTCCCGGGCTTCGGCCCCCTTCGCTCGTTAGAGGTCCTTCCAGGCACAGCCTTGCCCGTGCCCTGGTGCCCGTAACCGTGCCTGCTGCCATCCTCCTAATGTTTCTACATGTCGCGTTCTTGTTTGATGTCCGCAACTCGCAACAGATGAAGCTACGCACCTGAACATATGAAGCTACGCGACTCGCAGCATATGAAGCTACGCACCTCAACCTCCCTCCCCTGCACCCCACCCGGCTGCTGCCGCTCCCCCTGCCGCGGCTGCCGCACAGGTGGGTCCGCGAGGAGCTCCACCGCTGGGTGTACGACAACGTGCGCGCCAAATGGGTGTTCGTACTTCGTAAGCCGTCGCGGCTGCCGGAGCTGTTCTCGGGCTACCACGCCAGCCGGGCGCTGGTGGCGGAGGTGCTCAGCAGGTGGGTCCGGGCGGGGGCGGGGACAGCTGGGGGCGGGGGCAGCTGGGGGCGGGGGCAGCTGGGGGCGGGGGCCCAGGGGGTAATGGGAAATCGTTAGACAGATTCATACTGCGCTGCTGCCAGAGAGCAAAGGCCCGGTGAAGGATCGACTGCACCCGGATATCCCCGGGGAAAGGGGGAGGTTGCACTTATTAAGCCATGCAACATCAGACGTACACGAACGGAAGACGTGCGGCCGCGATGGCGCACCCCACTGGCGCATCATGGACGCCTCTGCCTCCTCTCTCCCCCGCCCCCCCGGTCCAGGGTGGGTGTGGCGGTGGGGTCCCTGGTGGTGGAGGGCGCCTCCCTGGCGCATTGGACGGAGGCGCACCTGCACCGACTGGTGGCGCACTTCCTGCAGGTGGGGGGGGAGGGGGGTGGATGCGTGGGGGGAGGCGGGGTTGGGGGGAGGGGGGGTTGGGGGAGGCGGGGTTGGGGGAGGCGGTGTTGGGGGGAGGCGGGGTTGGGGGAGGCGGGGTTGGGGGGAGGCGGGGTTGGGGGGAGGCGGGGTTGGGGGGTGGTTCGAGGTGAGGAAAGGAGAGTAGAAAATCTGGTGCGGGTTGGCTGGTTGCCGGTTTGGGGTGTCTTGCCCTGGGCAAGACATCGGTGTGTGGAAAACTCATTCCTGTGAGCATGAACCATGAACATAACCCCATACCTGTACAACTACCCATACGAGCCGTAGGCCCAAGGCAACGCGAAAAACGCTTAAAAGCACGCCGGCATGTGTGCGTGTGTTTAGAAGATGAACCCGCCCGACCGAGCCCATGTTGTGTACGGTATGTCTGTGTGTGTGTGTCTGTCGGCCCGGGAGGGATCTGGATCACCCGTGTGTGTGTGTGTGTGTGCGCGCGGGACATACCCACACCTGCCTCCTGCCTACCCCTTAGCTCCGGCCCGGCCCGACCCAGTGCCCCGCCCTTCCTCTCCCTCCTCCCTCCCTCCCTCCGGACTGCTCCGCACACCCCTCCTCCCATGCTGCCCCCCCCCCCCCCCCGCAGGCGCGCTTCCCCATCCTGCTGGCCCTCAACAAGGTGGGGCGTATGTTCAATGAGGAGCCCACCCAGAACCGCCCAGGCCCGGATACTTACCAAAACCCGTGTGGTGTGTGTGGTGGGGAGAGAGGGAGGGAGGGTAGGAAAAGGGGGGCCGTTGCTGCTGCAGGAGGGGTTGAGTAAGATGCCGTGCCGTGTAGCATACGGCTGCAACTGGGTAGATTCTCGACTGGCGTCCTCGTAGGATCGGATACCGTACGGTGCTGCCCGCTCACGGCACGCCAATCATGCCGTACTGCTTCGAAGCCGCTGTGGTGATGGCGGCAGCTGCGCGTGACGCGAACGGTGGCGTGTTGGCGGGGCCCGGGGGGTCGGTCTCGGCTGACTAGTGTTTGTTGCTGTAACGGCTACTTCCGCTGTAGCTCCCCCAACGGGCTGCTGGCTGGATCCCGTGGGTAACCGACCGACACCGGGCAACGGGGGAGACCCCCAGACGCCCTGACCTGACACACTCCACAGCCCCCAACCTCCCCCCCTCCTCCCTTCCCCCCCCCCCATACACACACGCACACACAGGCCGACATGGCGTCCTCGCCGGACCACATCGCGCGCGTGCGTCAGGCCCTGCCGTACGACCCGGCCGTACCTGTCAGCGCCGCTACCGAGCGGTGGCTGTGCAACCAGCGGCGGGCGGGCAAGGTGTCGTACAGTGACGCCGCGGGTGACGTCAGCGCCACATCAGGTGGGCGGGAGGCTAACACCCGGTGGGGGGGGAGGCGGGAGAGAGAGAGAGAGAGTGTGTGTGTGTGTGTGTGTGTGTAAAACGAAACTGGGCGGCTGAGTGTGTGTGTTGTTTGTGTATGTATGGAGGGAGGGAGGGAGGGAGGGAGGGAGGGGAGGGGGCGGCACCCATTCGTGGCGCGCGTGTACTCCACTCTCGTTGTTTTGGGGGTTGCGGTACGCACCGCCGAGCGGCATCACGGAAATGCGGTTGCGGTATGCACAGTTCCACCGCCCTGTATGGGGTGGGCCCTGTGAGCTCATCAGTCCGGCGAGCGCCTGGGGGCCGGGGAGGCTGCATGGCGCAGACCCCCCCGTGTCACCCCTTGGTTTGGTTCTTCTTGGTACTCCCTATGTCCGCCCTTGCATCCGGGCTCGACCTCCCCGCCTCCCTCCCTCCCTCCCTCCCTCCCCCCCCCCGCCTCGCTCCCTCCCTCCCTCGCTGCTGCCCCCACCCTCCCTTCAGAGGACTCCCCCGAGCTGGCCCAGCAGCTGGCCAAGGTCCGGTCGGCGGTGCTGTCCAGGTGGGCGGAGGCGGGGAGGCCAGAGGGGAGCACTGGAGGGTGGGAGGGGAGCTGTGGGGAGAGACAAAGGCCAGCCGGAGGCGGGCGTGCGGGGTGCGGGTGTCCTCCGCGGCTGTGTCCGGGGAGAGACCCGCCCCAACTCGACCCCGTCCCACCTCGCTCCGCTCCGCCCGGCCCCGCTCCGCCCCACCCTAGACCCTAAACCCTACCCGGCGGAGGGACGTGGCCGATGCCTGCTGTAATGAGTGGTCCGTACGCTGTCTTACCCGCGTCTTACCCCCGCCGTGAATCTGATGCCCGCCCACACGGCGCTCGCCGCCGTACTCCGTATCCCCCGTAGGTACGGCAGTACGGGCGCGGCGCTGGCGCTCACGTGCGCCGTGGCGATGCGCCCGCCCCGTGCCGTGTACCCGGTGACGGACCTGGAGTCGTACACCGCCCTGGCGGCGCGGGGCATCTCCAGCGGCGCGGGCTCGCTGCTGGGGTCGGGTCTGGATGCCAAGGCGCGCGCCGCGGAGGGCGGCTCGCCGGGGGTGCTGAGGGACTGCCTGCTGCTCAAGCCGGGGAGCAACATCGTGGACCTGTTCGAGGTGAGAGGGGCGGCAAGGGCGGGCGGGGCGGGGCGCGAAAGGGGTAAGGAGGGCCGCGGTAGCAGGCTGGCGGGGGGAGTGCAAGAATTGATGGGACATCTAGTCTGCGAGCAGGCGGAGGGAGGGGGAGGAGGGAGCGCTGCGCGGAAGCGCTCGAGAGATGTCCGTTATGGTTCGATGCAAGGTCACGAGGGGGCAGGGGACCCCTTCTTTAGGCGGCGGCCGGATTGAAATACATAATTCGTTCATTCATGTATACACAAAGAAGCATACAAAGAAACACAGGAAACGAACAAACAGCGGTATCCCAGCGCAGCTGACCTGCTGACCTGCTGACGCGCGCAGCACAGTGGGCCATCGGGGTTTCGGACCCGGTGATTCGCGAGTTACGCACTCAGCCCACACCCAACACGCCACCCCGCCGATTCGCTAAATCCGTACGTCGTACAGGTCCTGAAGAAGCCGCCGTACCAGCTGCTGGAGGGCGACTTCGTGCGGGCCGAGTGCAGCGCCCTGACCAGCGCGGAGGCGGCGGCGGAGGCGGCGGCCCGAGGAGGCGGGGAGGCCGCGGGAGGCGGGGGCGGGCACAGCGGCCACAGCGGCCACCCCCACCAACCCCACCACCAGTCGTGGCGGGTCCTGAAGAAGGACGAGGTGCTGGACTGGGGCAGCTGTGTGGCCAAGATCATGACCAACAGGAGGAGCCACTGGCAGAACAAACGGTGATGTGGTGCGTTGGTGATGGTTGGTGATGTGGTGTTATGGTTGTGGTGGTGCAATGGCCCCGGGCGGTAACCTCTGGTGGCACGTGGGGGTGTTGGGGGTGGGGGCGGTGTGCTTGCGACGTGCGTTGGGGGGTCAGCGGGCGTGTGATGGGGGTGTGCGGGGGGCGACAGCCGACAGGCGGCTCGCGGAGGTCGGAGGTCGGAGGTCGGGAGGGATGCCCTCCCTCGCCTGCGCGGGTTGGGAGGACTGCTTTCGGGGGGGGCGTGGCTGCTGGGGACCCTCCGCGGGTGCGGCTGCGGCAACGGGTAACCGTCCGGGTTTGGGCACAACCTTGAACCCCCTTCGACCTGCCCGGGGGGATGCGGGCTGACGGGAGGACACGCTATGTTGCCGGCTGGGCGGCATGGGCATTTGAAGGGACGGACCACAGAGAGCAGAAAACTCGCCCTTCCTCTCCCTCTCGAATAAGAACAGAACCGTGCTCGGCGGTGTGTGCCGATGCTGACTGTGATGCCTGGTACTGAGACCTCCGGAAGTGAGCCAGCGGGTGGGGCGGACCTGTAGGCGCCCACGGCCGGGATGTGATCGTTTGAGCAGAGGGGGCGCTGGACGAGGGACCCGTGCGTTGCACACAGGGTTGCGTACGGAGGTCGAGGAATGAAGGTGGCGGGTGGTTGGGACGGGTTGCCGTACGGCGCACGAGTCAGGCGCCCACGCAATGTCGTATGGCGTGGTCCAACACGTTTGGACACATCATGATCAAAAGGTATCTCTGGACAGCCGTCCGAACGTGTACGTTCCAGGCTTATGCCTGGCATAATGCCGTGTAACAGACCTTCGATCACCTAGGCAGTACCCTACTTGGGTAACATGTCTGACTCAGGTCCCGTACGTACGGTGATAGCCGTGTCCCCTCGTGTCCAGGTACTACAGGAAGTGGGTACAACGCCACGGCTCGGCTCAGCTCAGTTCCGACATGTTACGGGTTGCTGTCTGTGCCCCCGCCCCGCATGGGAGGCCGCCTGCCTGCCTGCGGGGCTGCCTAGCCGAAGACCTCCACCGAGTCGCCCAATGGTGACGCATCACCCGCCCACCCACTCCCATCCAGGAGGGCATATCCACACCGCCCCCCCGACCGCCCGCCCGCCAGCCTTCAGAGCCGCGGATACCCTCCCTGGACTGCCGTCAGACGACCGATTATCTTGCCAGCAGCAGGGAAATCGAGTGCGCAACCGAACTCGCTACCTCTCGAGAGAGATAAGAGATGGAGATGCCCAACCAGCCGGCCCACTCAGCGGCCCTACGGTATCAGTGGCCCAAGTTTTCGGTGAATCCCACCCATCATCGCACATTGCCAGCTCGCCATAGCCTACCCCCACAGCTTTGGTTTTATCTTTTTCGCCCCACACGCAGCTTTGTCAGCCGCGCGCCCGCTGGCCCCCGCCCCGCCCCGCATCTTTTGCGAAGAACTGCTTCGTCACACAGGCACGGTACGACACGGACGACACGGCCTTGTCACCTTCCAAGCGCCCGCGCCGACGCAACCTTCAGCCGGCTCATCGGCCCTTCGGAGCCTTACTATGCCAGGATGCTCCAGCCAGGGCCGCCGCATGCCCCTTGCATGGCACCCATAGAGCACTCCTGCCCAGCCTCCGATCAAAGACGCACACACAGCACGAAGACGACCCCCGCCTGAGAACACACACAGCACGAAGACGACCCGTGCGTGTACCTTGCACCCGGCGACATGAATCCATGAATTGAATCTTGTTAAATTATCAAACCCAACCCCTGGTGACAGCACAAGCCCCCAGCCACAACAAAAAATGCGTGCGGAAGCAAAAAGACATTCCAGATACGGTAGCCATGCGGGGGTTGGTGTGGGCATATGTATGCCCCTGGCTGGCACCTGCGCGGCATGGCGGCCGCCACACGTGCTCTCTCCTCCTTAGGTCAGGTCAGGTCAGGTCAGGCCAGGTCAGGTCCAGTCAGGGCCGGGGCGAGTGCTGCTGGACTTGAGAAGCCCGCAGCCAGGGACTGCCGCCATGTCGGCCCCCACTGCTGCCATGAGCGCCCAGCCGCCCACTGCTGTGGACTGGGGACCCGGGCGCGCGGATCTGCGGTGACAGCTGCGCCAACCACACACAGCTAACGGGGCCGTGGGCCCGGAGCTATTTCGCCACAGCGAACGGGGCCGGCGGGGCCCTGCGCTTGGGCTGCTTTCATGGTCTCCCCAGCGCCACCCAGGGGCGCAACGGGCGCCGCAACTTCGCGCGCTCCGAAAAACGGGCCCTCCCCGCGGGGCAGCTCGATGTGGGAGCCAGCCCCTGCTGCCGCTGCTGCCACCCGGGGGGCAGGGGCCCTCCACCCGTCCACCGTGGTTTTCCTCTTCTTCCTAAACCTCCACCGTGGCCGGCAGGGCCACCAGTACCGGCTGTATCGCGGTAAGGGTTCAGAGATGAGGAGCTAAGAGCTACAGATCTAGCGGCTGGGCGACCGGCGGCGGCGCGACCGCACTCAACAGCGGCCCCGTTGCCGCCTGCGGGAGCGCAGCGCTCTTGAGCTGCTGCTTCTCCGATGGCACGGCGGCGGCTGCTTGTGCTTGTACTTGTACTTGCGCTTCCGCTTGCGGTACGACAGCGCCCGCTGGCATTGACGCTTGTTTTACGACAGCACCTGCTGGCATTGACGTTTGTGGTACGACAGCACCTGCTGGCACTGGGCCTTGCGGTACGACAGCGCCTGCTGGCACTGACACTGGCACTGGCACTGGCGCCTGCGGTGCGGTCAAGCGCAGCGTCTGCGGTGTGCCTGCGGCCGCACCAGACGTTGCCGCCGCCGCCGGTATGGCGGCAGTCTGCTCCGCTTGGGGTGCTGCTGCCCCCGCATCGCCGCCGGCGCCGCCGCCTCCGGTGTTCACTGCTGCCGCGTCCGGGGCCTCGCACTGCGTCCCCGGCACGCAGCCGCCGGTGTCGTTGACCCCGCCCACACACACAGCCGAGCAGCGGTTCATGTACGCTCGGCCCCCGCAGCAGATGGGCTCCCAGTCCATGGAGCACTCGCACGATTGGGGCACCCACACGGGCACCACAGGGGGCGGCGGAGGCGGAGGCGGAGGCGGCAACGAGGGCGGCGGTGCAGCCGCCGGCGGTACGGCTGTTCCGGGCCCGCCGCGGCTGCCCGAGATGGCGGAGGTAGTGCCGTTCGTTTGGTTCCGCGCCACAGATGCAGCGCCCGTCATCGTCGTCGCCGTTGCAGTCGTCGTTGCAGTCGTCGAAGCTGCACGTGCCGCGGGCGGAGTCGCTGGTCCAGTCGGGGTATTCGTCGCAGCGGGCTCAGCCCCGGTTGCGCGGAACGCGGGGTCAGGACGTACCGCCGTGCCCGTCGCCGCCGCCGCACCTGCGGGGGATTCGCCACTGCCCGACGGCCCGTCAAATGCCTCCATCGCGCCGCTCTTGCGGCCATCGGCGGCGGACTCGCCTGCGCCGGTGCCTGCGTCTGCGGCGGCGGCCCCCGCCGGCGCAGCGACGACAGTGACCAGTCCGTCGGCCTGGATCTGCAGCGCCAGTCCGTTCAGCGGCGTGCAGGGCCCCGGGGTGCAGCTGGAGGGCACCTCACCGAAGCACGAGAGGGCCTTGCAGGAGTTGACGTAGGTGGCCCGGCGGCGGCAGCACACCAGCTGGCGCTCCGAGGGGCAGGCGGCGCAGGCCTGGACCTCCTCGGGGCGGAGGCCTGCGGGGCGGCCGTTGGAGGGTCGGGGTCGGGTGGGAGCAGCGGAGAGCAGCGGAGCGGAGCGGTTAAAGGAAATGTTGAAGGAGGGGTCGAGGGAGAGGTTGAGGGACAGTTGACGGAGAGGTTGAGGGAGATACCAACAGAAGGGGAGAGGTAGTCGGAGCTCGGAGGGCGGCAGGAGGCCCTGGCGGCGCAACAGAACATTTATGCACGCCAGGGTTACGAGAAGTGAGAGCAGATGCGGCAGTAACAGAGCGTGGCGTAACGGGGCGGCAGGGGTGCTGTCCACGCCCCCGGGCGCGACGGATGGGAGGTTTACAAATACAGCAAGATTGCTAAACCGATGACCTGCATCACGGGGCCATGCCCGCACGTACACGCCTTCACACAGGTCATACACACACAGGTGCGCGCCTTCGGGCGTGTTCCTCTCTAAACATAGACGCGCGCATTTCGGCACTGCGGGGCTGACTAAAGCGGGTCGCGAGCTGCGCGCAGCCGAGGTCGTCTGTTGTCCGGCGTGCTGTCGTCTCCTCCTGGCGGCCAGGCCCAGGCCCAGGCCCAGACCCAGACCCAGGCCCAGGCTGTGGAGCGCGGACGTGAGCTGGCGGGCCTGCAGTGGCTGAGTGACTGGAGAAGTAGGAGGACGGAGGCGGAGGCCGTGCCGCCGGGAGGGCTTGTGCGTGTCAGCTTTCTGACCTCTTAGAGGGAGGGGGTCCTGCTGGGCCCCCTTTCACCCCGCCTCTGCCGTGGGCCCGGTCGCACGGCCCTGGGGTCATAAGGCCCTGGGTTGCACCGTCGGTTGGGCGCCTCGAAGCCACGCGCTCCTTCACCCCCGGGCCAACACGGACCTCTAGACAGCGGGCGCGCACGGTGACATGAAAACACAGTGTCAACTCCCCGCCGGCCGGTCGGCGGGAAGCCGGGAACTTAGGCCCTCCGAAACTGTACGGGAGCATGGTAGACGGTACGGAATAGCACGGCGCGGCACAGCTCGCGGTACCCTACCTCCTGTCGGGTTCGTGCCGTGCTCATCGCCTTCGCGCTGCGCGGCGGCCGGCATGACTGTGACGGTGACGCCGCCCAGGCTGCCGCCGCCGCCGCCGCCGTTGCTGTTGCCGCCCCCCACCAGGCCTCTGAAGAAGGTGGCGGTCGCGTTCACGACGCCCGACTGGATCCTGGAGGCCTGTGCCGTGATGTTGGAGGCACCTGCGGGTGAGGCGGTGTGGGAGGGGTCGGGTACTGATGAGGCGGTGTGGGAGGGGTCGAGCCACTGCGTGTGCTGCGGTGATTGATGTGCGGACAGCCGGGGAGCTCGGTCACTGAGACGGATCCTGTCGGTTGAGTCTGGGCTAGACTCAGATCAGCCAATACGCGTGCGTGTGGAGAAGGGCGGGGTCGGCCCGCAGTGACGAACCAGGCGTGGGCCCCCGGAGTCGGGCACTCACAGCACCGCTGGCCCCCGCCTACCCTGCGCGCCCCCGGGGGCTTACAAGGGAACCCGCACACGATATGCCGTACCCCCGTACGGATGATGCCACAACCACCTCTCCGACACATCACAGGGATCACGGGGCAGCAGCAGCAGCAGAGGCGATCAAGACCGCGGACTGGGCGGGGTGGAGTGCATGTCATGTTATCATCACCGGGACCTACCGGACCGGATCAAGGCGGCGAGGTCATTCAGGGAGGGTTCGGGAGCAGCAGCTGCGGGTGCGGATGGCCAGCCGGCTGCAGGACGGGCCCCAAGCGCCGCCGTGAAATCGAGCTGGGGGGCTGCGGGGTCGGTCTGTTGGGCCCCGCCGGAGCCCGGGGCAGCGCGTGCAGCCAGTATGGCGGCGATGACCAGGAGGGCGCGGAGGGCGTATCGGTGGCATCGGCTGCGGCTCTCCATGGAAGGGATGTGTAGGACCCGTGGGTCGCGCAATGCTCGCAGGGGCCAGTGAGCAGGCGATGGTAGTTCTGAAGGTGGAGCTGCGGGAGTGAGCGTGTGATGCGTTCTTGGGAATGCAGAGGTGATGGCTCAGGATAAGTTGACATGGGCTTGGCTTTTGGGTTTGGGGTTTTCTGCTGTGGATCGGAACTGCTCGTGGCGCACCGACAGAAAGCTGTCAGGTCCCGTCATAGCTGACAGGCTCGTAGATGAGAAGTTATCATCACAGGCGGATTGAGTGCAAGCTTCAGAGCGGCTGTGGTTGTCCTGGGCAGGTTGGGACTTGACGTTTAGGGCGGCAAAGAGGTGCAAGGTGGGGCAGCACAGGGCGGCGGCACTCACGACCCCTGTGGTACCCGGCTGGGGTGTCTGCCGTCATACATCGACTATCATTCATTGCGAGCTTGTAAATGATTCCCCGTGCCATCCCATCCGCAAAGTGGACACTAGCTGTGCTTGCTTGTACCTAAGGGAATGTGTTACGGGACCGCGCATCGTGGGTTCGGAGATGCAACTGTGCAGATGTCACACAAGAGAGCTCAGCGTATTAATGTGAAAATGGACGTGGGCGCTTGTTAGTCGAGCTCTCAGGTGACGGCACTGTCACGTTTCAGCGGTCCTGTGCCTTCCCGAGAGTGGACGCTATTCATACGCCAATAGCAAGGCTAAGCGCAGACTAGGGTGAACAGCTTTAGCTGGGCTGAAAAACTACATGACAAACTCAAGTCGTTACGTACGAGAGTACGAGCCCGCTGTCTTATAAGTCCACAGTGAGGCGAAGCACATCTGTACCTGCTTAAAATTTCACAACGTCGAGCCTGCGTGTTTTTTGCAAGCTTTACCTTGAATCAGACAGGCGCGGTTTCTGCAGTTCTTGAAGAAAGCTTTTAATCGCGGAGTACCTTCTCATCCAAATTCATTCCCAGTCCCATCTGATACTGGTTGAGTTCAGCAATGGCAGCACATTCGGGGCCGGGAGGTGGGGACGCTGTGGAGTACGTTTACGGGTCAGCGCCTCCCTCGCCATCAGGCCAAAAGAAGAAGTCAATAATTAAGCCTTCGTCTGGCAGGTAGGGATTCTAGCTTCTGTTAAAGGGCAACCCTGGGGTGTCCTACGTCTTCGATGTAACCCGCGCCTGCTGTGCTGCGAACGCTTGTTTCCTGTCCGAACGCTGCACCTGATCGAAAGCTTCTGGTACGGGTTAATTGTGCTCTAGCCCCTGCGCGATGTCGAAGGTTACACCTTGGGAACCGGGTGTCGCGTATCCCCGGGCCTGAACCATCAACTGCGACATAAGAATTAACCAGCAAGCACGCTCAACATTATTTGGCAGATTGCAAAGCACGACTGACGGGGTTGCCTAAAGTAACCCCCGCGTCCGACACGGCCCCAGCAGCTGACTCACCCCGAAGTGAGCATCCAAGTATGCTGTAACTGCATCCCAGGTACCCAAGCTTGGGCTCTGGTAGCACGCTCGGCTGCCTTGTTACATATTTGGCAAGCTGACGCGGTGCGGCGCGCGGTCGGAACGCCTCCCCTCGTCTGCCCCGCCTGTGAAGGCCGGGCAAAGGGTTATACGATCACCCCATAGGCCGTCGTCCTCGGCCCGCCTTGTTCCCGCCCTCCCTTGTTTCCATCCCCACTCCCTGATCTGCACCTCCCCTCCCCCCTCACCCGCCGCCGTGTCTCACTGCGCGCGCGCGTCTTTCCCGCCACCAGAGTCGGCCGGACAGAGGGCTGGGTGGTGCCGACGCCCTCCCCAGGTCCGGGTGCCTACAACCCCTCCATCGCCCAAGTGATTTCGGTGGGTTGCGCCAAATCGATATTAGACTAGGCCAGGGTGCTGGGCCAGATAGGACACTGGGCCCCCGCGGAGATCTATGTCAGGCCCACCCCCGCCATAGACCTTCATACGCACACGACAGGACAGCTCCACCGGCGGACCACGTGTCCCTCAGCCGCCCTACCGACTCCCCCAGTCACTACACTGCCCCCCGGGGGAGGGGAGAAACCGGGGAGGGGGAACGCGAGTTTGCCCTACCCGGATGGGTGCCCGCACGGCAAGATAGGATGAGCGAATGCGGGAGGGGTAGCAAGGTGGCGAAGCGGGTCCCCCCAGCACATCACAGCGCAGCACAGCACGGGGGCGGTCGGTTGGGTCGTACACCCCCCGGGGGCGGGCCCCCGCCGACAGAGCGACCGGGGGCGCCCGACGGGACCCCCGGGGGCGGCTGCGGAGAGCGCTACCCCAGAGAGCGGGCGTGTATGTGCTGTGTGCTATGTGTGTGGGGGGAGGTATGTGTGCCCGGGTGGTGTGCAGGGCCACCAGGCCCCCCTCCCGGCCGCCACCGAATGGTGGAATGGAGGAACTCGTCGCGATGCAGGCGGCGGGACACGGGGCAACGGGGCAAACCGTGGCGCTGGTGTATTCTGCCGTTTCACGCGTGGGGCTCGGTTCCCGGCCAGCTGAAAATCGCCAGCGCGTCCGATCCGGGCGTGGTCGTATGCGCCGATCCTGCCTGCCCTGCCCTGCCCTGCCCTGCCCTGTGCACTGCTACTGCTACTGCCGCTGCCCTGCCCTGCCCTGGCCTGCCCTGCCCTGTGCACTGCTACTGCTACTGCTACTGCTACTGCTACTGCCCTGTCCTGGCCCGCCCTGCCCTGCCCTGCCCTGCCCTGCCCTGCCCTGCCCTGCCCTGCCCTGTGCACTGCTACTGCTACTGCCGCTGCCCTGACCTGCCCTGCCCTGACCTGGCCCGCCCTGTGCACTGCTCCAGGCCTCGGAGCGGGCGGTGTTCGGCACCGCCTACCGGGAGCAGGAGGAGAAGCGGTTCATGTCGGCGCTCCACAACGTGGGGATGCCCAACACGGAGACCCCGGGGCCGGGGGCGTACCGGTGAGCGGCCAGGACAGCGAGGCGCTGTACAGCGGATCCCCTCGCCGTGGGTCAGGTCACCTGAAAGGGGGGGAGGGGGTGGCGGGGGCACCGCTGTGTGCAGTCGGGTGGACGCCCCGGCTGAGGGCCACTCTAGGGGGTTGGCTGCTATAGCTGGGCCGGGGGTACCTCCAGCCGCACGACGGCGGTGCTGTTGCCGGGATGGGTGGTGGCGGGTGGTTGACGTTTGCACACATACATGTCTGCACACCTGGAGGGCGCCGCCGCGGCAGCTGTCACGAACGGAAGAGTGCGGCTGGGTTGGCGTGTTGGCGGGTTGGCCGCTGCTTGCCGAGGTAGCAGCACACGGGCGTGGGCCGGGGAGGGCAAGTCAGGGCCACGAGGCGCCGGAGGAGAGGCGACTCGCGGCTGAGGCGCAGACCGGGGGCTCGGGGTGTTAGCTTGATAACCGGCAGCGATTCGCGGCTGAGACTGCAGGGGCGGTTCTTGGGATGCGTCTGTGGGGTTGGCTCGGCGGCAGGATGGGATCTCTCCCGCCCTGGATGGGATCTCTCCCGCCCTGGATGGGATCTCTCCCGCCCTGGATGGGATCGCTCCCGCCCTGGATGGGATCTCTCCCGCCCTGGATGGGATCTCTCCCGCCCTGGATGGGATCTCTCCCGCCCTGGATGGGATCGCTCCCGCCCTGGATGGGATCTCTCCCGCCCTGGATGGGATCTCTCCCGCCCTGGATGGGATCTCTCCCGCCCTGGATGGGACTGGCCCTCCCGGCAGCTGAACCCTGGGACCCACGATCCAGCCCGCGAACCCCCTAGCATCCTTGTTATCAGGGTATAACATCACGATCATCATCACCTGAGCAGCCCCGCCCGCGCGTGTCTTTCCTGCCCTCACCCGCGTCTCGACATGGAGGAGATCTGCACTCCCCTGGGTTCGAACTCCCGACCACATACTACATGGGTGTAGCTGGGCATCCCGACGTATCCCCCCTCTGCCCCCTATCCCTGCGTTGGTCCCCACGCGCCTGCAGCACCGCCGACAACCGGCTGATTAAGAGCGAGAAGTCCGCCAAGTTCGGTACGGCCCCCCAGCGGCCGGACGTGCCCAAGGAGTCGCTGTGCAAGCCGGGGGCGGTGTACAACCTGCCCTCCACGCTGTCCACCCAGACCGTCAGTTTCGGGACGGTGAGTGGCGACGGCCGACGGTGTACGGCGAGGCCCCTCCCCTCCCTGGAGGGCCTTTCCTCTCTCCCCTCTCCCCCGCCCCAGGAGGAATTGAGGAGAAACAGGGGAGGACCTCGGGGAGGTGCGGCTGCTCCAGGGGGGCCAGGCCTTAGGGGCCCGTACACAGGGCTTAGAGGCCGGGGGTCCAGGACAGCCCAGCCGAAGTCGTGGTGCTCCGTCATCGAAGGACGTCGGCGGAGGGACCAGTCCTTGGAGGCTGCTCCTGGGGGGTAGGGCACCATCTTGCAACCGACGGGTCTGTGAGGCTGCCTCCTGCCGGCAAACCACCCGCCCACCCACCCAATTACCTGCCCACCCAACCAATATCAGATCCTGATCTGTCATCCCAGGTGCCATCCCGTGGCTTTACCGGCACTGCCGGGACACGCACCCTGCACTTACCTTCACTCTCCCCTCCCGACCCTCCCCTGGCGACCACCCCCCTGCCCTCCCTCTCTGCAGCCGACCAACGTGGTCCGGGCGTCCTTGGCCAGGTTGAACTCGCCCCTTCGCGACCCCCGCTCCATGCAGTCGGAGCGCTTCCCTCTGGATCACATCGAGGGACCAGGTGGGGTGTGGGGTTGTGGGGTGGTGGGAGTAGGGGCCCCGGAGGGGAACGACCAGGAGGGGATGAGGGGCTAAGGGGATGAAATCGGGGGCGGACCGGGCGGGGAAAGGCCAGAGCCGGAACTGCCGAAGAGTCCGGGACGCCGAACGGGCTGCCGACCGCACCTCTCCCCTCCGCCCCGGGGTCGCGTGTGAGGGTTCGGTCGCGTGTGGGGGCTGCCCGCACGGAGCCATCGTACCCTGATAGCCTGGTCCAGGGGCGCCGCGAAAGGCGTCTCAGGCCGGGACCTGGCACACCTGGGAGCTCCCGGGGGGGGGCGCGTTAGGGTTGCGAAGGGGGGAGGGTAGCGCGGGCCTGAAACCAGGCTTTCCTAAACCCTGACACTTCAGGCGGGGCTGTTGGTTTCCGGGGGATGCGTGGGTGCTTGGCGCCGCGTTGGGCGGTGGGGTGTGACCGACGGTCGCTTGCCGTGCTTGGGGAGGATGGTGAGGACGGTACTTCCGGACGGGATCCGTCCATTTTCCTACCTCTTTTTATTGCACATTTTGTCCCGCTACTGCTCTTGCTGTTGCTGTTGCTGCTATTGATGCTGTTGCCGCGGCTGGGTGGTGCTGCAGGGCCGGACTCGTACCCGCTCGTCCAGGCGGAGACGGTGTCGTACCACACGGCTGCGCCCAAGTTTTCGTTCGGGAGGGCCTCCAGGGAGGCGGCCACCCGGGCTCACCTCACACCGCAGCAACTGCAGGTGCGGGCGGGCGGGCGGGCGGGCGGGCGGGCGGGGGTGTGGTCCAGCGAGATGACCCACCGCCCTGCGTGTTTGTGTGGTTCAGGGCGGCGGTCCACCGCTGCGAGTGCGTGTGCGTGTGCGAGTGCGTGTGTTTGTGTCGGCGGCAAGGCAGGAGTGCGTGTCATGCAAGGGGAGCATAGCCAAGCCCGGGAACCGTCCTTGTTCTCCCCCCTGCCTACCCCGGAATGCATTAACAACGGACCCGGGGACCCGCAGGCGGACTCGACGGTCAGTACGGCGGCGGCGACGCCCGCGGCCATCTACGACATCTCCAGCATGCCGCCCCCGCCCCAAGTGACCGTCTTTCCGCGCGGCCCCGCCCACTACAACCCGGAGAAGGGCGGCAACGCCAAGGGGCCCTACATCAGCCGGTGAGCGGGGCGACGGGCGCTGGCAACGGCTGGCCCCATTCCCCCTCCCCCCCCCCACACACAATGTCGAATGAGACGGCAGAACCGCGAAAGGGAGCGACCTTATCACCCCCCCCCCACGCCCAATCGCACAAGAGAATCACCCTTACGGCCCTCCCCTCCCCTCCCCTCCCCTCCCAGCTGCCATTTTCCTCCCAGCTCCTCCGTGTTGCATTCCTTTCTTCAACCCCGTGTCGATGTTTCCGGGGGGTTCCGACCGGTGGTGCGGCTTCACCCCCCGGTACTGTGGTCCACACACTGCCACATGCTACCGACCCAACCGACCCAACCGACCTCACGCTCGTCCGTTGCACACACTCGCTCACACCCCACCCGCAACATCACCGCCCAACCCCACCCCCGCACCCCCTCCCTCCCCTACCCTGGTGCAGGCTGCACGAGGACGCGCACAAGGGCATCGACTCGCCCGGCCCGGGCGCCTACCCCGCGCCCTCGGGCCTCGTCACCTCGGGCGGCTCCAAGTTTGGCCCCGCCAGCCCCTCCCGCACCCCCAAGCCCACCGAGGTGGAGGTGCCCGGCCCGGGGGCGCACAACCCCAACTTCGGCGCGCTGTCCGTGCGGCCCACCGCCTCGGCCTTCTCCATGGGTGCCAACCTGAGGACCGACTGGGCGGCCTTCAATCCGGACACGCCGGGACCAGCGGCCTACAGCCTGCCGGTGGCGGACCGGTGGGTCTAGGGGGGAAGGGGGGTTGCGGGGAAGGGGGGGGTTGCGTGGAGGGCGGAGGGGAGGGGAGGGGAGGGTGCGGGAGGGTATGCGAAGTCGGTAGGTGTATTGAAGCTGCAACCCGCCGCCACTCCACCGGATGACGTCCTCGGCACTGAACAGCTTGCTGTTCATGAGAACCCTAGTCCCCCCGCCGACGTCCCGCCAACGTCCCGCCCGCTGCCGCTTCTGTCCGCAGGCAAAGCAACAACACGACCGCCCCCAGCTTCTCCATGGGCGCGGCGCCAGGTGCGGCGGTCGCGAGATACAGATGGTGTGTTAAGAGACCCGCCGGATGGTGTTGTGTGTGTGTGGTGGTGGTGTGTATACCAAAAACCCTATGTGTGCCAATGTCGTGGGGGCGAGGGGGAGGTAGAGGCGCTTCCCCTAGGTACCATCCCTCCCCGCACCTCCCCCATGCCTTACCTCCCCGACCTTCCTTACCCCCCCGCTCGCCCCCCCGTTCCCGCTCCCGCTCCCGTTCCCGTTCCTGGTCCGGGTCCGGGTCCGGGTCCGGGTCCGCAGGTGGTCGACTGAGCCACGTGGCCCGCAACACGACCCCGGCCCCGGATGCCTACGGGCGGCCCGAGGACCCGCGGGACCGCGCTCCCGTCAAGAAGGGCTTCTCCTTCGGTCTCAAGGAGCGCTGCAAGCAGGAGGGAACCGTCGTGTCCAACAGGTGCGGGCTCAGGGGGGGAGGTGAGGGGCTGAGGGGGAGCGGCGGGAGGGAGACTTGGGCGGTGGGAGGGGCGGGAGGGAGATTGGGGCGGGGGGAAAGGGGCGGCGGGAGGGAGGAGAAGGGGAAGGGGAAGGGCGGGCGCGAGGCGGGTGCCCTGCGATGTTACACGAATCCCCAGCAGGCACGGGTGCCATCCTTCCACCCCGGCCTGGGAGTCCTGCCTGATGTGCTGATGTGCTGCCGCATTGCAACTGGTTCCTACCCCGACCCATCCGCTTCCGCCCCACTGAACGAACCTCATATAGCCATCCCCTTGTTTCCTTCCTCTCCACGCGCTCCCTCCCTGCCCCCGGGCCCCTCCCTGGCCCCCCCTCCCCCCAGGTACCACGGGCCCCTCCACGCGCAGGAGGCCATGTGCACCGAGTCCCCCGGACCCGGCTGCTACGACGTGCCCGCCTCCACGGCCGCCATCGCCCCCAACGGGACGCGCTTCGGCACCTCGGGCCGCGACGCGGGGTCCAAGATGTACATCTCGCAGTGAGTACCTCCCCCGTCTAGACCGGACGGGACGGAACGGGACGGGGAAGGACGGGACGGGGCGACATAAGGGAGGGAGGAGCGACATAAGGGAGGGATGGGCGAGTGGGGCATAGGGAGGGGAGGGGAGGCAGTAGTGGATTACGACAAGGACTTCGGAGCTGGGCGCTGCTCACCGCGGGAGACACCGCAACGCCGGCCGAGCGGCCAGGGGCGAATCCGCGGCGGCTGAGGCGCTTGGCGACACCGCGGCGGGAACCCGAACCCCAGCCGTGCGTGTGTTTACGGTGGCGCCGTGTGGCGACTTCCGCTGTGGGTCATTCCGCGATCGGCGGCGCGGCGGGTGGCCTGGTGCTGCATTGGCGGCTTGGCGCTTCCTCCCTTGGCCCCGCTGACGGTCTCCCCCTGCCTGCCGCCCCTGCCTGCCCCCTGCCTCCTGCACCTGTGGCCGGTGTGCAGCATACACGCCGCCGCGGAGGGCTTCGGGGTGGCGTCTCCGGGCCCCGGCTGCTACAACGTGGCGGAGTCGGCCGGCCTGGGCAACCCCGGCAAGTTCACGGCCAAGGTGGCACCCAAGGTGGGGTTGGGGTGGGGTGGGGATGGGCCGGGGTGGGCGGGTTTACTCTGGTTTCAGGGAAGTGGAGCAGGGAGGGTGGGGGGTTCTTCTGTATAGAGAAGATTGGCAGGATGGCGGCCTTCCGGCCCGGCCCTTCCAACCCACCCCGCCGTCACCGTCAAGACGCGGCTCCTCTTGGTCCCCCGTGTGCTGGATACCCCCCCCTTGACGTTTGAAAATGTCTACCAATTTCCTGTACCCCCCTGACGGTGGCCCCGTCTGCCCTCCCTCTGCCCCTCTTCTCCTCCCCCTCCACCCTCCCTCTCCCTGCGATGCAAACGGTGCCTGCAGTTCGGCACGAGTCAGCGCTTCTTGGACAAGGTGTGCACCAAGTGATGACGCGGCGCGCCAGGGGTGGTGATGGTGGCCGCCGCCGCCGCGTGGGCTGGGCTGGGCTGGGGCGCAGCCAGCCAGCCGCGTGCCGCGCGCGTTGGTCAGCGTCCTGCACTCGCGCCCCGACAGCCCCCTTCTGAGGCGAGGGGCGAGGCGAGGGGCAAGCGGAGGGGAGACGCGATGGGGGGCACGGCGCGCTGCCCGGAGCTGCGGAGGGTACCTCCCTGGAGCTGCCCTCGCGCTTTCGACCCGCGGGGGAGGGGGCCCCTCCTGTTTCGCTGTCTTGGTTGCCATGAATACGGGGGGTCCCCTCCTGCGGCAGACCCGGCGGGACAAGGAGCCGGGTATGGGGATCTGCCAGGCCCCCGTCAGGAACCGGGCCCCCGTCAGCGCGTGTGTGCCGACTGCCCCGTCCGGCTGATTCGGATCGAAGGCGTCGCCGGCCGGGTGCAGGGGTGGTCTTATAACGCGGGGGCCGGGAGGGGTGTGGGTCAGGGGAGGCGGGGCACCCGGACGTGGCTGCCGCCGTCCGTTACCGGCACCTGGCCGGCTGCCGCAGCCCGCGGGAGGGGCTGCGTCGTCAGGTGGCTGGGCGACGGCAGCGGTCGCAAGCGCCGTGTGGAAGTGGAAGTCTGCGCTGGGCATGCAGCATAGGGTGTGGGATGTGCTGTGGGCGTGCGGAAAGGGATGTCTGCTTATCTTCTCTCTCTCGCTGTGAATTATTGTGTTTCGGTGTTTCGAGCACGTGTGGGCGACTGTGTTTGCTGCCCTTTTGTTTACGGAGGCCGACTCTGGGGAGGTGGCGTGTGATGTAAGCGTTACGAGAAGGTGGAGTGTGTTTGGGTGCATTCGTACAGACGACCGTGACAGGTAGGGTGGGGGTGGGGGGGGTGGAGTTTGGTGCGAAACCAAGCCCAGAACCAACGCGGGTGGGGCGGGGGCCGTGACGGAACATCGGCTGGGTACGGGGACACACGGAGTGACAGTGAGTGGTTAGCGACGGTGTTTGATGCACTGAACCCTACCACCTGATGAGGTTGTACTCAGGAGTGCGAGTCGCGGATAACCCTAGAAATAAACCAGCGGTGGATGACGACCGAGGGTATGAACGACGGACTTCCCGGGTAGGGGAGGGAGTGTCTGCGGCGGGTCTGGGGAGCTGTCCCGGGTGGACGGGGACGCTGTTGGTCCTCGTTGGCCCCAGCAGTGGCGGTGATCTGGGGTACGGTAGGCGACAACGCGAGGCAGCAATTCTGGGATCACTTGGCCCCCGGGCCGATGTGCGATTCGCGATGTGCACGGGGCGCATCGGACGCGTTGGCGCGATTCGTGACTGCATGTAGTACTGCGCGCGCGTGTGTGTGTTTGCATGTGTGCAATGTGCGTGCACGTGTGTGTTTGTGTTTTGGCAGCGGGGGCGATATGATTGCGCGGTTACACGACATCGTCTCCATGGGCGGCCACGGTGGAACGGCACATGTCGACGACATAGGCGAATAGAGAGGTCGTGACCTCGTGTATGTTTACGTACGCACGTGCATGAAACTCTTTACACGTTTTCATGAAGGACCCGGCCCTCGCCCGTTCGACGGACGGAAGCGGTGCAAAGAATTGTAACCGACGGATGAGACGAAGCTACTCAAGCCATTATCAAGCGACCTGGTGGCCGATAAGATGATGAGCGGCTATGTATTGGTTCTAAACAGCAAGTTACGAACTGTGGAGTGTGGACGGTTCGTCAGGACTCGAAGTGCACGCGACGCTAAACTTCCCATTCAGTAAAGAGTCGTATGTATTCACATTTGGTGAGTTCTTATAATAGTGTGCGGCATAAGCAACATCCAGGAACGACGTGAAACGCTATGCAGAGGCGCATCCGGGCTTCCGCGGTTTGGTTCAAGCGCAGAAAAATGGATGATTATATATAAGTACAATCTCTGGTTTACTGCAGCCATAGCAAACATGCATCTTGGCTGTCACCTCAGTGCGGTTCGCAAGGCCCATATGAGCACAGAGCTGTTGCAGACCATGTACCCCAATTGCCTTGCAACCCACTTCGCACATAGCTCATTTACGCGTGTACGCATTTCTAGAATCTTTAGCACAAATGTCGCCTCAACGCGTTGCGCTGCTAGCGGTAGCATCAGTCCTTTGCCTCGCGGCAGGCTGCCTGGCCCAGGATTACAAGAGCCTTTATAAGACATTTAAGGAAATTCCTGGAATTCAAAAAGCGGAGGACGGTCAGCGGTACATTGCGGTGGGCGAGGGCGCAGAGGCGAAGGTTTACTTAGTTGCAAAGGACGAGACATCCAAGAACGTCTACTTCATTGATGCGGATACGAAGGTGCCTCAGTGGCACGATCCCCGTGGCGAGGGTAAGTCAGAATTGTCCGAATTGATGGGTCGCTACATGATCTCGGTCGGCAATACTCGAACCCGTGTGTCCATGCGCGCAGCCCCAGCCGTCGCGGAGGAGACGCAGACTATTGACGTGAAAATCCCATTCGAAGCGCCGAAGCCACCGAGCACCAGCAGCCTGACGGTAGCGGTCGTTGCCATGCTGCCCATCCTTCTGTTTGCTGGCGGCACTGCTGCGCGCGTGGCTTACCTTCAGGTGGGTACTGAACCCACATCCGTCATCCGCGGGGGCACCACTCCTTGGTGCTTTGGTTGACGAAGTGACCTGGCTTTTAGGTTTCTGCCCCACCCGGTAACCGAGCAGCGCACCTCGCAGCCCGACCACGACCACAGCCCGCGCCCGAGCTATAGGGAATTTGCTGCGGCCGTCAGCATAAGGAATATGTGCTTCCCCCCCCCACCACCCCCCTCTTCCGAGCACAGATGTATTACCCGGAGCTGTTGTGGCCCACTAAGGAGCGTAAGGACCGCCGGAAGGCCGCGGGCGGCAAGGTCAAGCCGCAAAAGCAGCGCGGCAGGATGAACCAGGACGGCAAGGGCGGTCGGTCCGCCAACTCTTAAGGGAACAGCCAGCAGCGGCGGGGTTACTGGAGCGGCCAGCCGCTCACGCAGCCCTTCCCTACTTGGCAGGAGCAGCAGCAGTAGGGTGATGAACGGCGATCGGTGTCTGGTCCGCGAGACCGCTCGAGGGCGATTCCGCAGCACATCAGCGATGTAGGGCGCCAAGACAGCTTATAACTTCGGCTGCCTGCCGGTTGGCTGCCTGTGCTGCGATGGGCTCGGACAGGGATCTCATGCGTCGCGCAGGCCAGCGCCCTCCAACACCCGCCCAGGACCGATGTATGCCTGCGGGTGCTAGAGGGGGGTTTGCCGCGGCAGGCATCGCACCACTTGCCTGGGTGCGTCTCCTCTCCGCCTCGATTGCACGAACCCGTGCGCGCTACCAGGCATCCGAAGGGGTCGGGGCCTGCAGGTGCAAAACCGCCTCGAATGCATGGTGGCATCTGTGTGTGTGTGTGTGTGTGTGTGTGTGTGTGTGTGTGTGTGTGTGTGTGTGTTTAGAAGTGCAACCCGCCCGCCCGCCCGCCCGCCCGTGTGTGTGTGTGTGTGTGTGTGTGTGTGTACTGGTGAGGGGGGTTCCGCTGGATCGGCATGGGTTTGCGGAGGATGGGGTGCAGCAGTCAACAGGGAGGAGAGGATGAGATGCCATCCTCACTCTAGGGGACATGTGCGCGTTCGGGTGGCTGGTGACCGACAATCGCACTATGTGCGGCGTCTTGAAACCGTTACACGGTGGACCCACGGTTCCGACCGGGCGATCCGTTGCCGCTTGCACTGCGTGCTGTCTCCAGCCCTGTACGCGCATCTTGGACGCCCTGACCTTGCACCAAAATGGTCGCGAGCTGGTTGGTTGGTGACATGGACAGCAGGCGGGTGAACGGAGCTGTGACTCGCCTCCGGTTGGGGCGCTGACCATGCGTTGGGGTTGCTGCGGCGTGATATACGCCTTGCTACTGAAATGTGGCTGGCGACGCGATGACTAATTGTAGCAGGTGCGGCGGTGATGCCTGGGGCCCGGATGAGGGTGGCCGGGGAGGAGTTGGTGTTATGCTGGTTATGCTGGAACGGGGCACGTGTGAGTGCAGTACAGGGAGGTGCATGTGCGGCCCTTTCTGCAGGGGCGTGGTGCACGGCGGCCACACGGGTTGGGCAGGTTCGTTGGCGGTGTGGGGGTTGCGACACACCGCGAGTGTCAGTTGTTAGGACCGCCCTCCTCCGCCAAGGGCGCGTAGGGGATTAGGGTGCGGTTAAGGCTGCCTGTTGCGCGCTGGGCAGACCTGGTGCAACCGTGTGGGCCGTGGTAATGGTGGACGGTGGCTGGCTGCGGTCTGATAGCGATAGGTGACACGCCTGGAACAAACAGTACCGCGCGCCGTGTGGATGGTGAGGCAGCTGTGTTGGTTCAAATCGCTTCCTTCGGCCACCATTTGCTGAATATGTGCCATCCCTGCCCAGTCAGCCAGCCTAGTCAGGCAGCCGCGGGTTGCGAAATAGCGAAGAGGTACACCGGTGACCCGGGCGACCACAGCAAAGTACCGAATGTGTGGTGGCCCGTACACAGTACGGGTAGCAAGCACGGCCACAGCACAAGAGCCGCTAGCTGTCACCCACGGCCCCATTCCTCCTCCTCCGTCACCTCCGCTGGACCACTCTGCTCGTCCTGGGGGAGATAGATATACCAATATGTTCCAAATCGATCGGTAGGCGCCGTGGGCGGTGGTCGCGGTCCACAGCCTTGTGCCCTGGGAGCTGGGACACACGTCAAGTCGATGTACGGCATCCCTGCAAACCCGGAGCTTGTCTGTCCTTGGCATTGGCCACGGTGCCTGGGTAAACGGCTGAAAGGGATGTACTTATCATGCGCCCGTTGAAAGGTGGACCGGGCGATCCTACGGGCCCAGTCAGCTTCGTAGGCGTCCCCTCCTTTACGTACTTGTACGCGGCTTGCCGGCCATTCGACATGTGAGTGTAAGTCCTCGGAGATGAAGTCCTCTGTCGGCCTTGGGCGGTCACACGTGCCCCTTGGAGTTCTACTTCCCCACCCGGCCAGACCGTTGCCTCTGCTGCCGCCGCAGGCTGATCTGTCGTACGATTTCGTCAGGATGGGATACGGCAGTCTCCCTCCGTGCCCGACCCTCTTACCTTAAATCTCAGGACATAAGGACAGAATTGCAGACCACTTCAGCACTACACTCGTCACACGCCACCCCCCAGATGCCAGATCGCGATCGCGATTGACCAACGCCGCCGCTAGGTCTGTAGCTGCCGCTAGGGGCCGCAGCTGTTGTGACCCGCCTGCCTTGACGAAAAGCGCTTGCAGGCTGATGCTACCGATCTCGGATCACTCCAGGACCACAACAGCAGCAATGCCGGGCTGCTGCAGATCCAGTTGCCGATCCGGATTCCATTCGCGCTTTGTACGGCTGAGGCCACATCCGTCACCCTGAGGTGGCGTTGGCTGGGTTATAACTTATACACCGGAGCCAGAAACGAACCCTTTCACACCCAGATAGAGTTGCTCGTCAGCCGGGTTTGCGTGCGTCGAGGTGCCTGCACGGCAGTGGAGACTGGAGAGTGGGTGCAACGACGCGCGGCGGGGCGCCTGCCGCGCTAGCTGCCACCAAGGGCAGCAGCAAGCACCTCACGACGGACGTGCACAGACAGCCCGACCCATCCCGGAAGAACCGATGCGATACCGGCCTGTGTCGGGCGAGCTTTTGGTGGCTGGGTGCGTGGGGGCTTTACATATGACATGGCGGCGTCCACCGTAACGTCATCAATAACACGACGCTCTCCCACGACGACACTACCGTACGAATCTGGGGTGCTGGGCCGGAAAACCGGCCGGGTCCGGGTCCGGGTCGGGGTCCGGGTCCTCCTGCGGATACAACCGGCTCCATGCCCCCACCATCGCCATCGCTGTCATCACTGTCATCACTGCCATCACTGCCATCACTGCCATAAATCACCACGGACCCAATTCGTCAACCCAGTTACATGGTCCTGCTGGCTACCGCTCCGTCGCTCGCTCCCACCGGGGCAGTACACCGACCCTCCAGTGTTCAGTCGCCGGCTGCTGACGCAACCGAGCCCAAGCCACCAGCTGTCCTCCGTCCTGCACTAGACGGACGGAGCGCAACGTGCGCGCGACATCGATGTGATGCCTCCATCCATCCACCCGGGCGCAATGCGGTGCTCTCTCCATCAATGTGACCCTGCCTGCCTGGAAGAAACACGCACACACGGTAACTGAAACCACTGCATGTCACGCACTCCTGCTCTGCCTGCTTACGCACACACACACACACACACACACACACACACACACACACACATACACACACACACACACACACACACACACACACACACACACACACACACACATATACACACACATATACACACACACACACACACACACACACACACACACACACACACACACACACACACACACACACACACACACACACACACACACACACACACACACACACACACACACACACACACACACACACACACACACACACACACACACACACACACACACACACACACACACACACATATACACACACAGTGTCGGGCAAACTATTGGGCGCCACTCGGCCCATCGCATGTCACGCACTCCTGTTCTGCCTGCTTACGTAACACACAGTGTCGCTCAGTTTCCTCTTACACACATACACTCTCCCCCCTCCACATACACACACGCACACACGGCTGAAACCTCAGCGCACAATGGCATCTATCATTACGCCCTGCGGTTCCCACCTGCTGCAAGCGGCACAGGGATATATAGGACGGATACAGAACTCCCCGCAATAAATCGAGATGCACATTGCTGCCACTATTTCTACTACTATTGCACCTAGGTTTCGTTGTCGTCCCTTCTTCCGTCATGCACTTCGGTACGGCCGCAGTACCCTTAGGTACGGCCGCCCCGTCATTCAGCAACATGCCATCCACTCATCACAATATGTGGAATGTGTGTCGTACAAATGTGAGACCCCGGATGAAAGCCTGTGGGGTTATGGACATGATATACCTGCCGCTGAGATCATGCATAACATATACACTTTCTACACAAAAAATGTAAATCTATCTATCAACGAAACATATGTACGGCATTTGGTTATCCGTTCGGAAATGGCGCCCATTGATTGGGCCAAGTCGCCTCTTGCTTAGGGTAAACTGCCGCCCTGCGTCGGGACCCTCGGGCTGGGCGGCCGCGGTGGGCTGGGCGGGGCGCGTGGCTGACTGGGCGGCCGCGGCGGGTTGGGCGGCCGCGGCGGCGGCGAGGGGGCCTCCGGCGGCGCCAGGGCGTCGCAAGGGCAGCACTCGAGGCTGAAGTCCAGGAAGCTGATGGCGGCCGCGTCCTCGGGCCGGTTGTACACGTTGTCGCCGTACTGGTACGGCGAACAGGCCTGCGTTGCCGGCGGAACATAGGACGCACGGTACGGGGATGGTTCCGGAGCCGGGGTGCGGGACGACGGCACACGGCCGGGGCGTCATCACCGGCAGCACCCGACGGCATTACCACAGGAGCGACAACCTGAGGCAGGGTTGGGGCTTTGGTTGGCTGCGGACCTGGGGGCCGGCGGCAGCATGTACCATGACACCAGTCACCCAGTCGGTCTTTCTGCCGTACACCGCCATACATCGCCGTACACCGCCGTACACCGCCGTACACCGCCGTACACCGCGTATCTTCTCCTACGCACCAGCTGCATGTCCGTCCGTGCGTGCAGCGGACAACACAGCTAGCGAGCGCCCAGGCGCTTGCAACAAAGGTAAGGGTCACTTTGGGAGCTGCACCTCTTGCACTCTTATTTTATGAAAGAACGGTGACCTGCCGCAGGGCGGGCCCCAATTTTCCCTTTGCCTGCGTGATGGACACATCCGGCGATACATCCGGGGTCCGCTGTAACGTTCGTTCATTCATTCACATCCGACCTCCCCCGAAGCTGGTCACGGGATGATCCGCTGATGCCGGAGCATGGCGCCTGTGACATTACTTACTATTGGATTGCAGCCGCCCTTACTACCATGTACCATATATACGGTACGGGATTTGCAGCCGGCGTGTGTAAGCGTTTGTATCTGTGTATTGTTGGGCGAAGAAACCAGCCAGCGCACGTACCTGCGGAGCGACGAAGAGCTCGTCCCACACACGCACGTACTGTCGGAAGCCGTTGTCGTACGGGCATTGGATGAGGTCGGGGTTGATGACGAACTCCACCGCCGCCGCATTGCCCGCCACGTCGCAGTCTTCCTGGGCCTCCTGAACCCACTCACGAAGCGGCACACTGAACGTCTCGTCCATGTGCTCGAGTACGGAGCGCTTGTTCGGGAGGCTGTACGGCGTGCCGTACTTGGAAACGCCATTCATGTTGCGGAAGAAGTAGCCTGCATGCATGCGGCGGGTGCGGACGACGGGAGACGGGGGGTGTGGGTTCTGGCCGTTGGTTGCTGGAGCCAGAACGGCACACATCCAGCGCTTTCTCTCAGAGGCACGCAGAGCTGTTGGCATTACGTCAAATATGGCCGCAAACAGCGACAGAAGCGTCGGTTTGATTCAAATCCGATCATGATTTCAGTCATTATCCCGGATAATTATACATTCGTTGCTTGATTCCTTCCGAGATGCGCACCTTGCTCGAGCTTGTTCGCCACCACCAGTCGCGGTGCGGTCTTTCCGGTGAGGTCATTGTGGATGTAGAGCTGGGTGGTGCCCACCCGGGTGCCGTTCCGCAGCTCCGAGGCGAACGACAGCCGCACCGCGTTGTGGTTGAAGCAGAGGCACCGATCGGAAGGCTGCGAGGGTGGAGGCGACATGGACGGCAGGGGCGGACGCGGTGGCTGGGGGGATGGTTGCGGTGATGGCGGGGGCGTTGGAGACGACGTTGCGGGCGACGGCGGTGGTGACCGTGAAGGTGGCGGCGGTGGTGTCGTCGAGGGCGAGGGCGGCGGTGGCGGTTGTGGCGGCTGACGAGGATGTGATTTTGGCGGCTGTGAAGGGGGCGAGAGAGATGGCGGCCGCGGTGTTGGCGGCGCAGGAGTCGGTGGTGGTGATGGTGACGGCGGCGAAGGTTGTGGTGATGGTGGCGGCGGCGGCGGTGGTGGTGGCGGTGGTGGTGGTGGCGGCGGCGGTGGCGGCGGCGGTGGCGATGTTGGCGGGGGAGGAGGCGACGGCAATGTTGGCAGCGGCGGTGGAGGCGATGTTCGCGGCGGAGGCGGCCGAGGCGGTGACGAAGGCGGCAGCGGCGGTGGCAGTGGCAGCGACAGTGGCGGCGGCAGCGGAGGCGATGCCGGCTGCGGAGGAGGTGGCGGAGGTGGCGGAGGCGGCGGAGGTGGCGGAGGTGGCGGAGGTGGCGGAGGGCGCGGAGGGCGCGGCGGCGGCGGTGGAGGCGGCGGCGGCGGTGGTGGTGGCGGCGGTGACAGCGAACGCTTTGGTGATGGTGGCGGCGATAGAGGCGACGGCGGCGATAGTGGTGGCGACTGCAGTGCTTGTGGTGGCCGCGGCGTCGGTGGCGGAGGCCGCGGCGGCGGGGGCGGTGGCGGCGGTGGAGGCGGCGGCGGCGGGGGTGGTGGCGGCGGTGGAGGCGGCGGCGGGAGGGTTGTTGGCGGCGGTGGAGGCGGCGGCGGCGGGGGTGGTGGCGGCGGTGGCGGTGGCGGTGGCGGGGTGGTGGCGGCGGGGGTGTGGTGGCGGGGGTGGTGGCGGCGGATGCGGATGCGGCGGCGGTGGTGGTGGCGGCGGTGGTGGCGGTGTCGGATGAGGATGCGGCAGCGGGCGTGGCGGCGGTGGTGGAGGCGGCGGCGGCGGGGGTGGTGGCGGCGGGGGAGGCAGAGGCGGCGGGGCGGGGGCGATGGTGGCGGCGGTGGTGGCGGCGGCGGCGGCGGATGAAGCGGCGGCGGTGGGGTGGTGGCGGTTGTGGAGGCGGCGGCGGCGGCGGCGGCAGCGGCGCGAGTAGTGGCGGCGATGAAGGCGGCGGCGGCGGGGGTGGTGGCGGCAATGGAGGCGGCGGAGGAGGGGCGGCGGCGGCGGCGGCGGGGTGGTGGCGGCAGTGGAGGCGGCGGCGGCGGGGGTGGTGGCGGCGGAGGGGGCGGCGGCGGGGGTGGAGGCGGCGGCGGCGGGGGAGGCAGCGGCGGCGGGGCAGGGTTGGCGGCGGTGGTGGCGGTGGCAATGGAGGCGGCGGCGGCGGCGGCAGTGGAGGCTGCGGCGGCGGCGGCCGTGGAGGCAGCGGCGCGAGTAGTGGCGGCGATGGCGGCGGTGGCGGCGGCGGGGACGGTGGCGGCGGTGGAGGCGGCGGCGGCGGGGTGGTGGCGGCGGTGGAGGTGGCGGCAGGGGTGGTGGCGGCGGCGGCGGCGGGGTGGTGGCGGCGTTAGAGACGGCAGCGGCGGCGGAAGGGGTGTTGGCGGGGTGGAGGCGGGGTGGAGGCGGAGGCGGCGGCGGCGGCGGCGGGGTGGTGGCGGCGGAAGAGGCGGCGGCGGCGGCGGCGGCGGGGATGGTGGCGAGGTGGATGCGGCGGCGGCGGAGGTGGTGGTGGCGGTGGAGGCGACGCAGGAGGCGGCGGCGGAGGGGGTGGTGCGCGATGGAGGCGGCAGCGGCGGCGTCGGTGGCGGCGGTGGTGGCGGCGGTGGTGGTGGAGGCGGCGGTGGTGGTGTCGGCGGTGGAGGCGGCGTGGCGTGGTGGTGGCGGGGTGGAGGCGGCGGCGGCGGGGGTGGTGGCGGCGGCGGAGGCGGCGGCGGCGGGGGTGGTGGCGGCGGTGGCGGCGGCGCGGCGGGGTGGTGGCGGCGGCTGCTGGGTGGTGGCGGCGGTGGCGGCGGCGGGGGTTGTGGCGGCGGTGGAGGCGGCGGGGAGGCGGTGGAGGCGGCGGCGGCGGCGGGGTGGTGCGGCGGCTGCTGGGTGGTGGCGGCGGTGGCGGCGGCGGTGGTTGTGGCGGCGGTGGAGGCGGCGGGGGAGGCGGTGGAGGCGGCGGCGGCGGGGGCGGCGGCGGCGGTCGAGGCGGCGGCGGCGGGGGCGGCGGCGGCGGTCGAGGCGGCGGCGGCGGGGGCGGCGGCGGCGGGGGTGGTGGCGGCGGCGGCGGCGGCGGCGGCGGGGGTGGCGGCGGCGGTGGAGGCGGCGGCGCGGGGGTGGTGGCGGCGGGTGGAGGCGGCGGTGGCGGGGGGGGGTGGTGGCGGCGGTGGAGGCGGCGGCGGCGTGGGGGGTGCGGCGGGGGGCGCGCGGCGGTGCGAGGCGGCGGCGCGGGGGCGGCGGCGGCGGTCGGGGGCGGTGGAGGGCGGCGCGGCGGCGGCGGCGGCGGGGGTGGTGGCGGCGGTGGAGCGGCGGCGGCGGGGTGGTGGCGGCGGTGGAGGCGGCGGCGGCGGGGGTGGTGGCGGCGGTGGAGGCGGCGGCGGCGGGGGTGGTGGCGGCGGTGGAGGCGGCGGCGGCGGGGGTGGTGGCGGCGGTGGAGGCGGCGGCGGCGGGTGCGGCGGGGGGCGGGCGGCGGGGGGTGGTGCGGCGGTGGAGGCGGCGGCGGCGGGGTGGTGGCGGCGGTGGAGGCGGCGCGGCGGCGGGGTGGTGCGGCGGTGGCGGCGGCGGCGGCGGGGGTGGTGCGGCGGTGCGGCGGCGGCGGCGGGGGTGCGGCGGTGGAGGCGGCGGCGGCGCGGTGGGGGCGGCGGGCGGCGGCGGTGGTGGCGGCGGTGAGGCGGCGGCGGCGGGGGTGGTGCGGCGGTGGAGCGGCGGCGGCGGGGGTGGTGGCGGCGGTGCGGCGGTGGCGGCGGCGGCGGGCGGCGGGTGGTGGCGGCGGTGGCGCGGCGGCGGCGGGGGTGTGGCGGGTGGCGCGGCGGCGGCGGTGGTGGCGGCGGCGGCGGGCGGCGGGTGGTGGCGGCGGCGGCGGCGGCGGGGGGTGGTGGCGGCGGTGGAGGCGGCGGCGGCGGGGGGTGGTGGCGGCGGTGAGGCGGCGCGGCGGGGGTGGTGGCGGCGGTGGAGGCGGCGGCGGGGGGTGGTGGCGGCGGTGGAGCGGCGGCGGCGGGGTGGTGGCGGCGGTGGCGCGGCGGCGGCGGCGGTGGTGGCGGCGTGGCGGCGGTGGCGTGGGCGGCGGTGGGCGGCGGCGGCGGGGGTGGGGCGGCGGTGGCGGCGGCGCGGCGCGGGGTGGTGGCGGCGGTGGCGGCGGGCGGCGGCGGGGGTGGTGCGGCGGTGGCGGGGCGGCGGCGGCGGGGTGGTGGCGGCGGTGGCGGCGCGGCGGCGGGGGTGGTGGCGGCGGTGGCGGGCGGCGGCGGCGGGGGTGGGCGGCGGTGGCGGCGGGCGGCGGTGGTGGCGGCGTGGCGGCGGCGGCGGCGGGGTGGTGCGGCGGTGGCGGCGGCGGCGGGCGGGGTGGTGGCGGCGGTGGCGGCGGCGGCGGCGGCGGGCGGCGGTGTGTGGTGGGCGGCGGTGGCGGCGGCGGCGGGGGTGGTGGCGGCGGTGGCGGCGGCGCGGGGCGGCGGCGGCGGCGTGGTGGCGGCGGTGGAGGCGGCGGCGGCGGGGTGGTGGCGGCGGTGGAGGCGCGGCGGTGGCGGCGGCGGGGTGGGCGGCGGCGGCGGCGGTGGTGCGGCGGCGGGCGGGGCGGGGTGGTGGCGGCGGTGGCGGCGGCGGCGGCGGGGGTGGTGGCGGCGGTGGCGGCGGCGGCGGCGGGGGTGGTGGCGGCGGTGGAGCGGCGGCGGCGGGGTGGTGGCGGCGGTGGAGGCGGCGGCGGCGGGGTGGTGCGGCGGTGGAGGCGGCGGCGGCGGGGTGGTGGCGGCGGTGGAGGCGGCGGCGGCGGGGTTGGTGGCGGCGGTGGCGGCGGCGGCGGGGGTGGTGCGGCGGTGGAGCGGCGGCGGCGGGGGTGGTGCGGCGGTGGGCGGCGCGGCGCGGGGTGGGGCGGCGGGCGGCGGCGGCGGCGGCGGGGGTGGTGCGGCGCGGCGGCGGCGGCGGGTGGCGGCGGCGCGGCGGGGTGGCGCGGTGGAGGCGGCGGGAGCGGCGGCGGCGCGGTGGAGGCGGCGGCGGCGCGGCGGTGGAGGCGGCGGCGGCGGTGGTGGGCGGCGCGGCGGCGCGGCGGTGCGGCGGCGGTGGTGGCGCGCGGTGGTGGCGGCGGTGGAGCGGCGGCGGCGGCGGGCGGCGGTGGTGCGGCGGCGCGGCGGCGGGGGTGTGGCGGCGGTGGAGCGGCGGCGGCGCGGCGGGGGCGGCGGTGGTGGTGGCGGCGGTGGAGGCGGCGGCGTGGTGGCGGCGGCGGCGGCGGCGGCGGGGTGGTGGCGGCGGTGGCGGCGGCGGCGGGCGGTGGTGGCGGCGGTGGCGGCGGTGGTGGCGGCGGTGGAGGCGCGGCGGCGGGTGGTGGCGGCGGTGGCGCGGCGGCGGGGGTGTGGCGGCGGTGGAGGCGGCGGCGGCGGGGTGGTGGCGGCGGTGGAGCGCGGCGGCGGGGTGGCGGCGGTGGGGCGGCGGCGGCGGGTGTGGCGGCGGTGGAGGCGCGGCGGCGGCGGGGTGGTGGCGGCGGTGGAGGCGGCGGCGGCGGGGTGGTGGCGGGCGGTGGCGGCGGCGGTGGTGGCGGCGGTGGAGCGGCGGCGGCGGGGGTGGTGGCGGCGGTGGGCGGCGGCGGCGGGGGTGGTGTGGCGGCGGTGGAGGCGGCGGCGGCGGGGGTGGTGCGGCGGTGGCGGCGGCGGCGGCGGGGGTGGTGGCGGCGGTGGCGGCGCGGCGGCGGGGGTGGTGCGGCGGCGGCGGCGGCGGGGGTGGTGGCGGCGGGCGGCGGCGGGGGTGGTGCGGCGGTGGCGTGGTGGCGGCGGTGGAGGCGCGGCGGGGTGGAGGCGGCGGCGGCGGCGGCGGGGGTGGTGGCGGCGGTGGGCGGCGGCGGCGGGGTGGTGGCGGCGGTGGCGGCGGCGGCGGCGGGGGTGTGGCGGCGGTGGGCGGCGGCGGCGGGGGTGGCGGGTGGCGGCGGCGGCGGGGGTGGTGGCGGCGGTGGCGGCGCGGGCGGGTGGTGCGGCGGTGGAGGCGGCGGCGGCGCGGGGTGGTGGCGGCGGTGGAGGCGGCGGCGGCGGGTGGTGGCGGCGGTGGGCGGCGGCGGCGGGGGTGTGGCGGCGGTGGAGGCGGCGGCGGCGGGGTGGTGGCGGCGGTGGAGGCGCGGCGGCGGGGGTGGCGGCGGTGGGGCGGCGTGGTGGCGCGCGGCGGCGCGGCGGCGGCGGCGGCGGGGTGGTGGCGGCGGTGGCGGCGGCGGCGGCGGGGGTGCGGCGGTGGCGGCGGCGGCGGCGGGGTGTGGCGGCGGTGGCGGCGGCGTGGCGGCGGCGGCGGCGGCGGCGGGGTGGTGGCGGCGGTGGCGGCGGCGGCGGCGGGGTGGTGGCGGCGTGGCGGCGGCGGCGGGGGTGGTGGCGGCGGTGGCGGCGGCGCGGCGGCGGGGTGGCGGGCGGCGGCGGTGGCGGCGGTGGACGGCGGCGGCGGCGGGTGGTGGCGGCGGTGGGGCGGCGGCGGCGGGTGGTGGCGGCGGCGGCGGCGGCGGGGGTGGTGGCGCGGTGGAGGCGGCGCGGCGGCGGCGGGGCGGCGGCGGCGGGGTGGTGGCGGCGGGGAGGCGGCGCGCGGGGTGGTGGCGCGTGGCGGCGGCGGCGGGGGTGGTGCGGCGGTGGCGGCGGCGGCGGGGTGGTGGCGGCGGTGGAGGCGGCGGCGGCGGGGTGGTGGCGGCGGTGGAGGCGGCGGCGGCGGGGTGGTGGCGGCGGTGGAGGGCGGCGGCGGCGGCGGCGGTGGAGGGCGGCGGCGGGGTGGTGGCGGCGGTGGAGGCGGCGGCGGCGGCGGGGTGGTGGCGGCGGTGGAGGCGGCGCGGCGGGGTGGTGGCGGCGGTGGAGGCGGCGGCGGCGGGGGTGGTGGCGGCGGTGAGGCGCGGCGCGGGGTGGTGGCGCGGTGGAGGCGGCGGCGGCGGGGGTGGTGGCGGCGGTGAGGCGGCGGCGGCGGGGTGTGGCGGCGGTGGAGGCGGCGGCGGCGGTGGTGGGGCGGCGGTGCGCGGCGGCGGGGGTGGCGGCGGTGGAGGCGGCGGCGGCGGGGTGGTGGCGGCGGTGGAGGCGGCGGCGGCGGCGGCGGCGGCGGCGGCGGCGGCGGCGGGGGTGGTGGCGGCGGTGGAGGCGGCGGCGGCGGCGGGGGTGGTGCGGCGGTGAGGCGGCGGCGGCGGCGGGTGGTGGCGGCGGTGGCGGCGGCGGGGGGTGGCGGCGGCGCGGCGGCGGCGGTGGCGGCGGCGGCGGCGGGGGTGGTGCGGCGGTGGAGGCGGCGGCGGCGGGGTGGTGGCGGCGGTGGAGGCGGCGGGGCGGGGGTGGTGGCGGCGGTGGAGGCGGCGGCGGCGGGGGTGGTGGCGGCGGTGGAGGCGGCGGCGGGCGGGGTGGTGGCGGCGGTGGAGGCGGCGGCGGCGGGGGTGGTGGCGGCGGTGGAGGCGGCGGCGGCGGGGGTGGTGGCGGCGGTGGAAGGCGGCGGCGGCGGGGGTGGTGCGGCGGTGGCGGCGGGCGGGGTGGTGGCGGCGGTGGAGGCGGCGGCGGCGGGGGTGGTGGCGGCGGTGGCGGCGGCGGCGGGGGGGTGGCGGCGGTGGAGGCGGCGCGGCGGGGGTGGTGGCGGCGGTGGAGGGCGGCGGCGGGGGTGGTGGCGGCGGTGAGGCGGCGGCGGCGGGGTGGTGGCGGCGGTGAGGCGGCGCGGCGGGGGTGGTGGCGGCGGTGAGGCGCGGCGGCGGGGGTGGTGGCGCGGTGGAGGCGCGGCGGCGGGGTGGTGGCGGCGCGGGCGGCGGCGGCGGGGGTGGGGCGGCGGTGGAGGCGGCGCGCGGCGGCGGGTGGTGGCGGCGGTGGAGGCGCGGCGGCGGCGGCGGGGTGGGTGGGCGGTAGGAGGGCGGCGGCGGCGGGCGGGGTGGTGCGGCGGTGGGCGGCGGGCGGCGGCGGTGGTGGCGGCGGTGGCGGCGGCGCGGGGGTGGGGCGGCGGTGGCGGCGGCGGCGGCGGGGGTGGTGGCGGCGGTGGGCGGCGGCGGCGGGGGTGGCGGCGGTGGCGGCGGCGGGCGGCGGGGTGGGGCGGCGGTGGAGGCGGCGGCGGCGGGGGTGGCGGCGGTGGAGGCGGCGCGGCGGGGGTGGTGCGGCGGTGGAGGCGGCGGCGGCGGGGTGGTGGCGG